>JAMXBD010001824.1:0-284805 GCA_024138025.1 Combretum micranthum | reverse complement strand
TTCTTCCTACATCATGTAAAGAAATCCCATGGTGAGGGCAACGTCTGAGGAGTTACTTGAATCTTTCCCAAACTTCATATAGTGCTTCACCTTCGTACTGACAGAAGGAAAAGATCTCATTCCTCAAATAAATGGTCTTGGGTGGAAAGAATTTCTCTATAAATGTTTGTGCTACTTGATCGCAACTACTCAGTGAATGTGGGGGTAAAGAATTTAACTAGCTTCTTGCCTTGTCCCTAAGCAACATAGGGAATAGCTTAAGGTGTATTGCTATCATGCCCCAAAGGATATCCTAAACATAACATTCTACCGCATGCTAAATGAGACCTAGGAATCACTACCATAGTTATTCAAAAGTCTTATATTAGATGCAAGGCGTTCCTTCACGACAATAGAATACATATGTAATTGTAGATAGATGGTTTAACTTAATAGAATAATCATAAAAATATTAACCACAGATATCTCAAGATCATTTACAAAATGCAAGGGGCATTCTCCTGTAAAATGATAATTAGTTCGATATTAACTCTTGACAACAACTCGAGCGTTTAAGGTTTCCTATGGAAGTCTATACAAAGCTAAACATAAACTTCTAGGGAAAAATCCTAACTTCGCATTACCTGAGCTGGCCAAGTTTGGGGACGTTACCATAGGTATAGGAACTGCATCAAAAAGAAGCTCTGGGGGTATAAGCTATGTTAACTTGGTGAGTAAATACTTCCAGAAACACATATCCCATAATTACATAGATACAAACAAGTTGATTAATCATCCATATGAAATGTAACAAACACGTGGGCAAACAAGACATATGATCAACCGGAAATCATATGTTAAATGGATTTACACTCTCCATTTGGGGTTAGTAGATTAATGAATCCTATGGTACTACTTTGAATTACTGTTCCGTTTTATGGCTCACGGGCAACCTATCTCATTCATATCATTTATGGATCATGGATAACCAACCATGATTAAATGCACCATCCCCATCGTGAAGTGATTATGTATGTATTACTTGTTAACCTGAATAATCATTAATTCAATTTCACAGGTGACCAGTCAATTTGCAAACACTCATAATCATGGCATATAAACGTACATCGATTTATCACCCGATTTCGATATTCTTAGCACATTTTTCTCAACACATCAAGGTAGTATAAATAATCTCATATTTGCCCATCATGCATTTACAATTTTTATCTTTGCCTATCATTCTAGTGCAACTATAATTTACAAGCACAATACAGAATAGTAAGTAGGAAGTACGACTCACTCCGCTATGGACACCGGTCTCTAGTCGTAGTAATCCGAGGGCAAGAATTCTTCCAATTCAAAATCACCTAAACGAAGGAAATACCCAAATGAGTATTTCAAACCATAACTAATTGCAAATTATTAAACAAAATCTTTTAAGTTCGTAATTTTCGCGGTAAATGGAAATTTCAACTTAAAACAGCCATAATTTCGTCGTTTTAACTTATCCGTAAGTTTTGAAAACTTTTAGGTCTAGCAAAGCTCGGATCATATCCAATTAGTAACTAAAAATCACATTTCTGAATATGTTTTATGAAATTTGTATTGTTTCTACTAAGTATATTATATGTGCATGCAATATCTACAAGTTATTATTATGAATGACATGATATGAGCCATCTATATGCATATTCTTGATGGTACTTGGTTAAAAAGAATTTTTAGAAAACTTTGACTTTGCAAAACTTTTAAGAACACTTGGTTGAGAAAAACTAGCTTTATTTCTTTGAAAATCATCCTTATTTTTACTAAGATAAAGCCTTGATGACCTATATGCCTAATACCTTCATTATCATAATAAAATTCTTCATTTAGGAGTTGGAAAATAGATGTGTAAATAGGAGTTTTTCCTAGTTATGAATTTTACAAAATTTTAAGGAATGAAAATATTGTTTGATCTATGTTTTGGAACATTTCCTTTGTTTTAGAAATATACATTGATAAAATCCACTTATCTTTGTCAAAATTAGGTCTTTATTACATCTATTCCCTAAGGCTTCTATTTTCCTATTAAAATCCTCATTTTGCTAATTGGAAATAGATGTTTAAGTGAGGGTCATTTCTAGATCCGAATTTTACTAAATTAGTTTAAGGTTATTTCTTTGGTAAAACTCATTTAATCTTTCTAAAATTAAGTCCTAATCAAACCTACTCCTTAAGGCTTCCATTTCTTTAATAAAACTCTTGTTTTAGGGTTGGAAAATCGGTGTTTATTTAGCATCTCATCCTAGTTACGAATTTCAAGTTTTTGTTGGGGTTGAAACAAGTTCTAACTTAGCTTTTATAACCTTTTTCTTATTTTGAAAATTTCTTTTAGTAAAACCAAGCTTAACTCATCAAAATCATTCCTTTATGATACCTATTCTCTTAGCCCTCTATTTTAAATGTAAAATCTTCATTTTAGAGTTGGAAAATAGGTTTTCTAAATAGGTATATTTTTGCATCTGAATTTCCAAAAATCATTTTTGTTGAAATTAAAATAGATCTTAAGCTTTTTAGCATATTCTCCTTATTATCATACTACTACAAGTCTTTATTCACATAAAACAAAGTTTTCATGGCATTTATGTGTTGGGAATTTAGGGATCAAAATGCAGCGGAAATATGTATATTTTTCGTAAAAATACGAACCCTAAATCCCAAATTTGGATCCATGCGATTCAATCAAATTAAAGCGAAATAGAATTACCTTTTTGATGCTTTAAAATTCTCAAATTCAGATCTTGAGATGCTGCAAATGCGAACACCCTCTACTTCGTCCACACGAACAAGCCACCCAAAAGGAATCAATTCTTGCATGCTAGCGTAGTCTAGAACCTTTCTAGATTGATGAGGAAGATTTGAGTTTTTCTCTCTCTTTTAGGGTTACAGAGTTTCTCTGCCGTCTAATGTGACGTCAATGAGTCTTAACCCTAATGAAACACTATCACACCTATTTATATTATGTCAGTATTTTGCACTGACAATAATGCCCCTAATCTTATTAGGGTTGGTAGTGATAGTAAATTATTATTCATAATAATAATTTATTTATTCTTCCCATTGGAATTTTTTTTTAAAAATAAATCACTAATTAGTGATTGGCCTCTAGTACATGAAATAACAATACTTAGTAATTGGCTTAGGGCACAATCACTAACATTATGTACCCAAAACAAATAGATCTATTGTGTTATTCTTGTCATGGATGCAAATGTAATATGAACATTATGTAGATGAGGTTAAAGAAGGAATATATGCACAATATATCATTAAGAACATTATATGACAATAATATAGTAAAATAATAATAAAACAACTTAAATAATAAGATCCACAACATTGTGATGGCAAGAATATCATGCTTAAGTGTTTCAACATTCCTAGCATAAAGATCATAAGGATTTTGGTGGAACCACACATGTATGATCTTGCCATTACATGTTTTATTGTTGTAAGGTCAAGATCTATTACCTATTAAAGGTTTGGAACTAGAAAACTTGAAGGAAAAATTTTTGTGCATGTGTTAGAGAGGAAGGAGAAAGCTTACGGCAAGGAGAGGGGGAGAGGGAGAGAAAAACTTTTTCAAAAGTTTGATTTTTGTGAAGAAAGAGAGAAGATAAAAAGGTGAAAGTATAAAGGTGTTTATATAGGAAAAGAAATTAGGGTTTTGTGTGATTAAATAAAGAAGAAAAATTAAACAAAATGAGAGAGAGGACGAGGGAGGGGGGCGCCAGTTCTAGATCAAGGGGAGAGAAAGAGATATGAGTTTTATTTTGTGAAAATTTTCAAAATTTAATTAAGTAGTTTAAGACATAAAAGTGTATTGGAAAAGTAAATATAAGGAAAAATGATGTAAGGAGGTAAGGTTGGATTGTAAGGATGTAAGAATAGGCATGGTTGGTTGTACTTGTGAATAATATGATTAGAAATCAAAAAGTAGATTAGACAATTAAATTACTGATAGAAATGAAAATACGATAAAAGACTATAACTTTAATTTTTATAAACCGAAAAATTCTTATAATTATATTTTTGTATTTCTTATTAAATTTCAGTTCTAAAGAGTCCTATATAATATTTTTCTATTTTCGATTCCCGAGGAATGGTTTTTGAGAACAAATCCCGATCGAGTTCGAAACGAATGAATTTCTCTGAAATATGATCTTTTTATGTTTTAATATATTATCTAGGCCTATATTCTAAAGCTAACTCATTTTTATTGTTCTAGGGTTTCATTCTCAATATTGCCGGATTTAGGTTCCTAGGTCTAAACTAGCCCTAGGGTATTCTTTTAGGGTTTCGGTTTTCGATTTCGGAGTTAGGTTTGCTAAGAAAACAAAGACTTACAATTGCATCATCTGATGCCCCATTAATATTGATTGTAGCACAAATATGGAGGAAATTCATTAAATGATCATGTGGGTCTCCAAAACTTCCTCCCCTAAATTGATTAACCTAAAACATTTGAATCAAAGTAGGCTTCAACTCGAAATTGTTCGCTTGTGTTGCTGGCCATGCTATAGATGTTGTAACTCCATCAAGCGTGGACATAAAGTACTCCCACATTGGTCTATGAATTTCATTTCCAACAACTTGGTGAGGAGGATTTCATTTCCCACAACTGGAATTGGAAGATTTTTTATCCATCTGCTTGATTTCCATTATGTCCATGTTCATTTCCATTGTGTCCCTGATCTTTGTGTGGATCATTCTCATTCCCATTCCCATTTCTTTCCATTGTTTTTGTATTCTCAAGATCAGCTTTTCTTTCTCCCAATCTTCGGTGAAACGTTCTATCAATCTCAAGATGGAAAAGCAATGTCAAATTTGGAACTTCTTCACCTGGCATAAGAACAAACAAATCAAGCAAACTATTTTTGAAATTTTCAGAAATTTTCAACTTTTTTTACTCAGTCTAGGAATTAATTACTAGCCTAATATTAGCAACTGAAGCTCCTCGGCAATGGTACCAAAAACTGATTGCACCTAATTACGCTCTTTTGATTTTAAACTCTATGTATAAGTGCAAAAATAACCTGCTAGTAGAATCTAGGCGCGTATGCAGCAAATATTACTGGTGAGACCAGGTTGATCCACAAGGAGCTAATAGCTAAGTACAAGGTATTTTCAATTTTTCCTTAAGATAAGCTATCAAAAATCAGATTTTAGATTAAGGTATCAGATCGTAATTTAACTAAAAACTAAACTAATGAGCAAATTGAACACTTTTAAATCGAATGCTCTAGGAACATAAATGAAATAACCAAGTTGAAATTCATACTTAATGCATGTTAAATTTGATTGTTATATATGTGTGTGTGTTAGTGTGAATTGTGGTGTTTGAAATAATTGTATATGTTAGGAAGTAATAGCTAGACAATAACCTATGGTAAATATATTTAGGTTGATAGTTTATTCATGTTAGCAATTATTATGTTAATGCTAATTGTTATTGTAGTAAATAATATATGATGAATTAAGCTTGTTTTAAACTAAAACTTTAATCCATAAGCCTAGCAGATTTTTGGCCTTATTAAACTCAAATTAAGCCCAAAATCAAAGCTTAATTAAGGCCCAAAGCCCTTAAAAAATCTGCCTCAAAAGTCAATTATTAGTAGATAAATATCAAACCTTATTTTTACATTTTGGACATCCAAAACAGACTTAAAAAGAGAAAAATTCGTAACTCTTACAAGGCAATATTTTCCAACACCCAAACCAAGATTTCTTGCACCCAACACATGAAGAATCCATCCCCAACCATCATATATATATTAAGGTAAGTTTATATGATGTATAGGATGCTTTATTTCTCTCTTAATCCAAGAAATTTCTGTCAAATATAATGCATGTTGGATATATATGTGTGTTGTTATATTATGATATTGAGATAGCCTAGGATTTGTTTATGGAAGTATAATGATGGTGTTGAGTTGTAATATAATGAGAAGTGGTATTGTTGAGTTATATTGAAGAGTGGATTCATGTTGAAGAAGTGAATATGAAGAAAGAATGAAATTATAGGGTTAAGTGTGTTTAATGGTTGAGAAGGAGTTTGTGTTTCAATGATGTTAGAAGGGAGTTTGTGTGTATTTGATGATATCGGGTTCTTATACCATATATTAGGAAAGTTGTAGTATGGTTTGGAAGAAGTGGGAAGAGTTAAATGTAAAAATTTCGTGTTTGAAAAACAGAGGAAATATGTAACATGAATTGCAGTGTACGCCGCCTTGAACACCACCAGCGTACCTGCCAGCTTAAAAAATTTGGCTACTAATCATTCGAAATCTAGCCTAAATGCCACCGGCTTAGATCCCAACACCGTCGGTGTTAAGGTCTACATAGCCAAAGCACTACTAGCGTAATGATCCAAAATTTTGTACATAATGCATTTTTTTAACGACAGCTTCAATGCTGTCAGCATAGAACCCCTACTACACCGCCGGCGTTTAGTTTTACATTACCTGTGTAAATTGCCAACGTGAGCCCTACAAATTTCAATTTTTCTAACCTTCTTCCAACATTTTTCAATACATGATATATATGACTTTTTGATTAAGGATTAGCCTTGTATGATGTTATATGATATATATATATATATATGTCATGTGATGACTTTGAATTGTTTTTAAATAAGATTCAATAACTTCCTAAGTTTTTAAACTAATGAGTATAAGTTTAGCTTAGGATAGTTATGTTGATATAGTTTGATTTATATGGAACAAATATAGATACTCAGTTTGAGAAATTCCTTTGATTCTCAATCTGATTCAGGTACATAATAATTTGATTAATTATTGCTTAAGATAGGCATATTTAAGTTTGACCTTAATTAAAGACTAATGAAAAGTTTATTGAAATAATTTGTGGTTGAGTTGTTTCTAGTTCGGGGAACGGCAATCTTATCATGATGTAATGGTGTCACGTTCCAAAGGGTACTCAAAATGCGACAATCCACCACACTCGATATTTAAACTTAAGTATGACAACCTTAGTCATCCCATAAGTTTACATACCGGGTGTAAGGTGTACTTGCACAACTTTTAGGATCGCACTTTGAATTGAATAGTCTTAAGGAGGCATACACTAGCATTAAGAATAGAAATCACAACAAGATAAATAAGTTAAGTCTTTACAAAAGTCAAGGGGGCATACCCCCGCCAAAATAATAACAGAAGTCTATCCAGTCTAAAACCATATTACAAACGTTAGGGTTTATGTTAAAGAGATTTTCCTAGAAGTCCACGCCTCTAGCTAGGTCCCGACTTCTTCAAAAGCTCCTTCATCCAAAAGATAACCCTGTGAAAAGTGTTCTCTCGGAACAACAAAAAAAAATGAACACCACAACAAAACTATCGAGGTGTAAGCTAACAGGCTTAGTGAGATTCATTCCCAAATATTTAATACTCAACAACAGTATATAATAGATAAGTTATTAGCAGCCATATGAAATGCACAAGCAAATGATCATACAAGCATATGACTTTCCGGGAGCCATATGTGAATGGATTTACGCTCTCCATTCGGGGTTAGGATGGTCCATAAGACATGCAACCATAAATTCCAATTTTGAGTGGGGTGGTCCATAAGTCATGCAACCATCATCCCGAGCTCTTTCTCTTAGTTATACAACTTCTGTTGTTTTATTGTTGTAGTTTTATGTGCTACTCCACATCCGTTAACTTAAGCGATCTCACATCCTTAATGTTAACATAGGCCCCTAGCCTTCCGCTAATATACTTTTGTCCCACCAAAGGTATATTAGCTAATGCAATGTGACTCACTACGTGATATGCATGTACAATTTATTCATATAATCGTGGCATGTTAATTATGTAGATTAAATGCGATCATCGAGAATTTCAGACAATCCAAGTCTATACTAGCTCACACAATGATACTTACAACAAGTCTCGTCTCGATATACTTATTATTCATTCAACCAAGATTAAATCACAACTCATCATAGTTTTATCTTTTCCTAATTCTAATGCCACTACGATTACAAGCACATACATGAGCACAACTATTTAAGAAATGAACTCACTCGGCCATGAGAGAAATCCACTAGTCGTAGTAGTCCTTGAGAGTGGAAATCTATCCTCCAAATCACCTAAGTACAAGGAATACACTCAATGAGTATTTTCATAAAATTCTAATAAACTTAACAATTCTATTTACTAAGTTCGTCAATTCCCGCATAAGCTAAAGTCTAACTTCAAATGACCATATCTAACTCATTTTAACTCGGAATTGAGCATATAATATACCGATTTCTTTACTTCGAAAGATCTATCTATTCCTAATATTATTTCCAAGTTTCGAAAATGTTTAGGTCATGAAATAAGCTGATCAGTTCTGATCAGTCGAAAATTAATTCCGAAAAATAGTTTTGTGAATGTTTGTGATGTTTCTAGCATATAGTTTAACTACACATGCAATATTGATGATTTCCTATCATGAATGACATGAGATGAGCTTGATGCATGCATGCTTTTGACATTATTTACTAAAAGGAAATTTAAGAAACTTTTTATTTGTAAAATTCCATGACTATTACTTTCAAGAAAACTAGTTTCCTAACTTTGACCATCCCCTTTGTTTTGGATTTATTTTCTTAAGAAAATCACTTATCCTTGTTCAAATTGAGTTTTCATTATACCTATTACCCAAGCCTTCATTTCTACATAAAAACTTGCATTTTACACTTTGCAAATATGTTTTCAAATAGGATTTATCCAAAAATCCGAATTTCTTGAACTTAAATTTTTGAATGATTCTTTTGGGAAAAACTTGTTTAATGCATTAAAACTTAAGACTTTAAGATACCTATTACTTAAGGACTCCATTTAATACATAAAACTTCTATTTTGAGCTTAGATGATAGGTGTTCTTATGGCCTACATTCACAATTACGAATTTCATATGTTGACTACTAACTCAAATTTTCCATCTAGATTCCACTTCTTGTTTTATACATTATTCTATCAAAACTCATTTCAACTTATAAAAATCACTACTTAAGGATACCTATTACCTATATCCTTCATTTTTCACATAAAACATGAGTTTTAAAGTTGATAAAAGGGTTTTCAAAATAGGTCTTTGAAACCATACGAATTTGTCTTTGAACATTTCAAACAAAAACTTTTCCTTTGTAAGTTCCTTGTTTTATTTGCCTAAGGATCTACCAACTACAACATCTATATACACAAACAAAGCCTTCATGAGCATTAATGCATGAAAACATAAATCATCCATAAGATCATAAATGTCAAGCATGGTATAAGCATCTAAAAGCTAGATCTACTACTTATAATGTATGAAATGGGTTTAAGAGCATGAACATGGGTTTTTATGCTAGATCTCTATTTTACCCTACTTTTACATGCATAAACATGAAAATATTTCAACAAAAACTTAATCAAACACAAGATCTACTCTTGTGATGGCTTGATATTCATGTAGTAGCATTTTCTTGTCCCTAGCAAGTGCTCATGGGACTTAGAGTGAAAACACTCATGAATAATCTTGCCATTACAAGATTAAATGGTAGGAAGCTTAAGAATCACCACCTAAGCTTGAAATAGATGAGAAATGGAGAAGAAATGAAGCTTGTGTGAGTGTGTGTGATGGGGTGGGAAGTCACGGCAAGAGGGAGGAAGAAGAGAGAGTTTTGTGAGCTTTTGGAACAAATGAAATAAAATGAAAGAGAGAGAAAATAAAAAACTATTTATATTAAGTGAAATTAGGTTTGTTTGTATTATAAAAAAAAGATAAAATAAAACAAATTGGAGTCAAATAGGGGAGGGAGGGGGGGGGTGGGGGGGGTGGGGGGGGTGTGTGTGTGCCGGTTCAAGAGTGAAGAAGAGAGGGAGAGAGTTTGATTTTATTTGTTTTGTAATTTATGTAATAATATATCTTAAATGGTATAATTCTTAAGAGACAAACTTTTTTTGGAAAGGGAAATGTAATAGAGTGTTTGTAAGGTTGTAAAACTAGGGTATGGGTTCTGTGTATAGTAGTTACTTGTGAATAGTAATAAATAGTAGACAAGACATTCACTTTACCGGTAGTAAAGAAAATGCGGGAAAAAGGCTCTAACTATAACTTTTAACCCGAAAAATTACAAAACGTATATTTTTGAAATCCTTATAAAATTTCTGTTCTAAAGAGTATTCCAGAATATTTTTTTGAGTTTCTAGTTCTGGGGCTCACTTTTCAATAATGGAGCTCGGGAAAGCCCAGAATAGAAAATTTTTCGAAATCAAAACTTTTTATGGTTTGAAATATACTTTAAAACAATAATCTACATTAAATTATTCTATAGAGATTCTTTTAAACTAAAATTGAAGAAAAGCCAGATTTAGGGTTCCTAGGTCGCTCATACTAATCCTGTTTATGGTTTCGGTTTCCAATTTTCCGAAGTTTACTCAGTTACGAAAACTGGGGTTAACAAATGGCACGATATTTAGGCACTTGGTCCAAATCTTTGTCATGATACAATGACTCAAATCAATGATGCAATGGTTCACCATGATGCAATGGTGGTTTCTTTTAATGACTAAGTGGATAGCTAATAGGGTTAAATGTATCGGTATATTCTCTACTTAGGCTCGGGAGGAAATAATATGTTTTAAGCCACGGTTATAGGATCGTTGAACTAATTGATGTTATAGACCAGGATAAGTGGAGTGTATGAAGGAGCGTGAATCCTAGATGAAGCCATTACTAATCTTTATCGATTAGATATAGGAGATATAGGTATCCGGTCTATCTATATCAACCCTCTGAGCAGTTGTTGTTACTCAAGACCCCCAAAATTCCCAAGCTTGAATCGGAGTTTGAATACTCCAGTGTTATTTTTACTCACTTAACTAAAGATAATGAAGTTATGGTGAATTGTTGCATTGTATTTAGTTAAGTGTGCATGGCATATGTATTTGGTTGCACTATCGTGTACTGGGCCTTTGGCTCATGCTGCTATCTTGCAGGTGATTATGATGATTGAGCTCTATGATGATATGGGCTATGTGACTGACTGGGAGATCTTATGGATGATTAGGAATGTGACCTAGTAGTAGTTGTTTAGGACTTTTGATGTATTTTTGTGAAGTGTCTAGGCTTCTTTGTTAAGCCCTGAAATGTAATTCTATTTTAAGTGTTATATGTAATGTAGTTTGTTTATATGTAAGTTTTATGTGTTTTGAGTGATCCTTGGGAGACCTTCAATTAATGTATATGATGTATGTTTTGTATATGTGAGATGACCTACTGCTTATGTAGTGGTAGTATTTCTTAATTCAAATCATGTGAATGTTATATCTGTTTTAAGCAAACAATCATTACAAACACTTCTTTTTAGACGACCTTACGTATAATACTTGGGTATTTCCTAATACTTGAGTATTATGCGTGGTCAGGGGATTTGGCATGCTTAATCTATGGGTTAAGTGGGTCGGGTCCTTACAACAAATGAGGGATCCAGGTTTAGGAGATGCTAAAACAATCAAGAATGACGCACTTATATTTTCATTTCAATTAGATCGATGCCTCAGGTTGATATTGAAACTAATTACCTGGGATTTTAACCAAACTCACTAGAATTCGCCCACCTCCTGGACTAGCAAAATTCTTATTACAGCATAAATCATCTCGCCAAGGTAATTAATCTATAATTATTAGGTAAATAGTAATCTGTTGACATTAAAATTACTACTCCAATTAAAATTACAAATCAAGAACCACCAAGTGACCTAAAATTGTAATTGAAACCGCATAAAGCACATGAGTTCATGAGTTTTATCAAAACCTACATATTCCTACGACAAATCTTTTCCAAAAACCCAAGATATGCTTGTACAGATTATCGAATCCCTCCCGAGTATCTCTAATCCTATCTATCTAATTAGTGTTGGCAAATCACAAATCAAATAGACGACAAGCAACAATAGTTAAATTCCCAAATAATTAAATGGCAATATCAAAACAAGTCAATTGATCCAATTCATCTAATCCATCAATGCATATTCACAAATCAATTAAGCATGGCATCTTAATCATCCATTCAAGCAATCAACATAACAAAACAAGGATAGAAAACAACTCAGTAGAAATTTCATTCATCAAAGTTTTGTCTACAAATCTATCAATCCAATGAATTGGGCATTGTTTAATTGCATGCAAAACCTTAAAATCACCTCCAAATGTTACTAGAACAATAAGGTTTTAGTGCCCTATGATTGAATCACACACAGACATACTGTTTTTTCTTATCTTTCTCTTTTTCTTGATTTTCAAAAAGCTCTGGAATGAATTTTTGCAGATCTGGTTGACATTTCTTATGGAGTAAACTTGGAATTACAGTAGTTAGAATACATACACTGGCAGTTACATGTTATACATCAGTAGTATACTTTCATACCAGCTAATGTTCCTTATGAAATTGAATTCCTGAGAGCACTGATAGGGCTGGCGGCATTGAATTCCCAGTAGCAGGCATTTGTTGAATAAGAAAAGTGTCCATAATGTTTTACGCCACTAGTGTGGAAGTGGTGTAGTAGCAGTGTTAGAGTACACTGGTGTGAACGACGACAATGTAGAATGCCCAGATTTTAGTGTAGGTTGAAAATATGAAAGCTAATGAAATCTTTCTTATACGCTGGTAGTATAGCATCTGGATTTTAAAGATTTGCAGTCTGTGGATACTCAACATCGTCTCAATACGGCGGCGTAGATCTATAGATGGCCGACGTACAGTTACAGAAATTGAAGGTTGTCAAATTCTGTTTAAAATCCTGTTGTGTAGCTCTTTATTTAGTCGATGTTGAAGGTCTTCACATGAAAGCTGGTGGCTTTGGCTCTGTTTTTGCTAGCTTAAATTGGTTTCATCTCCAAAATTGATCAAACTCCTCTAATTTGCTTTTATTTGTATGATAATTCCTTTAATGACCTGAAATATTAAAATATTCATACTTAAGTAACAATTCCATTCAATTTCTATAAAATCTATAATAGTTAGACATGATTTGATCATTGAGAAGTGAGTATAAAATGAGTTTATTAGGTGTACTTTAAAAGAAAGGAAGAACATAAAGAGCATCTGAGGTTAGTTCTGACCAGATTACAAGATGAGAAGTTGTATGTTAAGTTCACGAAATGTGAGTTTTTGTCAGAATAAATACCTTTCTTGGGGCATGTTATTGATGGAATGGAATTTCAGTGGATCCAGAGAAAGTGAAAGTAGTAGTAGAATGGCCAACTCCTAAAAGTGTGTAAAAAATTACAAGTTTTCTCGAAATGACAAGATACTGCTAAAGATTCGTGGATGATTTTTCTAAGATAGCAAGTCCTGTCATGCCCCAACGAGTACCCTATAAGTGACAGCCTACCATACACAATATTAAAGCTTGAGAATGACTACGTTAATCATTTGGAAGTTTTCATATTGGTACAAGGCGTACATTCATAACAAAGGGAGATCGGTAGAGTTATTCATTTTAAAATATTGGCAGCGAAACATACAAAATAACACTTAATATATTTCATCATAATATAAAGTCTTACAACTTCTACGGGGCATTCCCCTAGTAAGTCTCCAAAACAACAAATCTTACTAAGACAAGAACTAAAGCTAGAAGATTTTAGAAGAATTCTAATCTAAGACTTTAAAATAGAATTCCTCCAAAAGCTCCTAAAAATATAGATTCTACCCGGATGATCAAGATGCTTTCGTGTACGAAACAAAGATCCTGCAACATCAAAAGTCTATTGGGGAGTAAGCATAACTAGTTTAGTGAGATAATCCTTATGCAAAAGTACTCTGAACAAGCATTTAAACAAGTTCATTAAACAAGCATATGAAATGCAAGCAACCATATGATCAAATAATACATACGACTATCCAGTTTCGTATGTAGGATGGATTTATCCATCCATCGGTGGTTAGGGAATGATTTAAATTAGGCCCCAATTGACCTCCTTGAAAGTTTGTGCACGCCTTAGGGTTCCAATGAACTGTACTACTAGCCCTCGGGCATTCCTTACCCAAAGCAATCGATCCGATTTGGCTATACCTTGAGGCTGTATTTCCCAAACGTCCTAATTCCTCAAGATGTAGGTAGGCAACTTACCTTTTCTGTCCCATACTGAGGAGTAGTAGCAAAATGCGAAATGATATTCTAAGTGATATGCATGAACAAATTGGTTTAAGGGAATTTCCAATCCGAAATTAGTTCATTTAAGGCGATCGATCAATATTTACACACATAGCAATATACATAGAGGCAATTATAACAATCAACAAATCTAGCTCCGATATACTTAACGTTCATTGATCACACATAGCTAATCACATACATGATTCCCATGACAACCCACATGCATATCAATTTTTATCTTTTTCTAACATTTAATGCTCTATTCTACAAGCACATGTGTGAATACGTAAAACGTAAAGGAAATTCACTCATCCATAGCGATCTTCTATCAATCTAAGTAAATCCTTTGGGAAGAAAAGATCTTGGTCCTCGTCACATAAACAAAAGAAATAGCCAAAATGAGTATTTCATCCAAGATCTACTTAAATTTTCTAACTCTATCTTATTAGATTCGTTAAAATTCACATTAATAGAAATTTCAACTTAAAATGGCCATAACTTGCTCATTTTAACTCGAAATTTCCCATATTATATACCTTTCTCTACCTACTAGAAAAGACCTATCTATTTCTAAGGTTATTTTTACCAAAAGAAGTTATTTGGTTCTCGAAATAGTGACTTACAGATTCATCACGAAAATTCCGAATTTCAAAACTCAAGTTTTCTAACTTTTCTTCATCTAAAAATCCTTGTACCAAAATATAGATATTAACATAGTTGGAAAATCCTTTGAACATGTATATATTGACTCATATCATAAGCATGAATTTAGTGAAGTTGTCCTAATAATGATTTTTGTAAAGTAAGGTGTTCTAAAAGTTAGAAAAGTAATGCTTTGAAAATTTTTATTTTAGCTTTGTTGGAAAAGTCCTTGGATTATTATAAGCAAGTATTTTCCTCTTTTTAACTTTATCTATCCTTTGAAAACAATTCAAATTTTCCTAAATAATTTTAGTCTTTTAAAATTCCTACAACTTCATTTTTAGGAGTTAAAAATGTAGTTTCTAAATGTTTTCTTGATAGTAACAAAAGTTCTTAAAATTCACTTTTTTATAGTTTTTCCTAAAGTAAGTTTTACTTTAATAATAATGATTTCCTAAGTTGGTCACTAATTTTATTCTCTAAGAGAAATTTATTTTCTTAAGAAGAGAACTTCTTGATGATCTTGCTAAACTTGTTTTACCTTAGTACTTCAGAGTTTTGATGAACTTTCATAAAGAAGTTAAAGAAACTTTGCTCAGTAAGAATTTAAAATCTTAAGTTTTTAAAGAAAACTTTTCCATTAAATCATCTTTGAAAGGAGTCCGGTGAAAATTTACTTTATGCATCCCTTTGTTAAAACTCTAATGTACCATTGATACTAAGACTTGTTATGAGTTTACTTAAATTTTTGGAAAAGATTTGTGAAGGTAAAACTTTTAGCTTTTAATGAAAATTCTTTCTTTAAGTAACCAAAGTTTATTTTTGAAAAGAGTTCATAAAAAATATTTCTTTTATATTTTTGTTGAGACAATATCAATATGCCCATACATAAACATTAATATGTAGTCATGAGAAATATAACAATATCAAATAATAAGATATAATATATATAAAAATAAATAAGAGCATAATAATAAGGTCAAGTATTGGGAGCCTTAGCTTTATCAAGATATCCCGAGACTAAGAATAGACTAGTCCCAAAAAGAAAAAGAAAAAGAAAAGAAAGAAAATGTTGTTTTGACTTGATGAGGACAAGTATAAATTAGAAAGACTAGTCTTAAAACATGAAAGTAAATGAATTGCAATAACAAGTGAGCTTTTATGTTCTAAAAGATATATATAGCTATATGAATATTTATAGATATAAATATGGAAGCATAATAACAATAATAACATAATGGAACATATAAACATGAACGAAAACAAAACATGAACATATTATTACTTCTTAACTCTCATGAGTCTAAGAAATATACTAAGCTCATGCTAAGTTATATAAACATGATGAGTATAGATAAGAAGTTTTACCTAAGGTTATGTGTATGTTGAAGAAGAAAAGGAGTATTTATAGTAATGTGTGGGAAATGGTTTTGTGGAGAGAAGAGGATTTTGGAGAGGATTTGAGAGAGAGAGTTTCTGGAGTGATTTTAGTAGAGTTTTGGTTGGGAAATGAGTTGCGTGAAAGAATGAAGAAGGGAGGGGATATTTATAGAGTTTTGGAATGAAAATTAGATGTAATTAATGTAATTGAAAAGGAAATTAAATTGAGAGTGACGAGAGAGAGAGGGTGGACGGAATTCTTGGGAAAAGAAGAGAAAATTTGATTAAATTTGTTGT
Source organism: Combretum micranthum (assembly GCA_024138025.1). Classification (NCBI taxonomy): domain Eukaryota; kingdom Viridiplantae; phylum Streptophyta; class Magnoliopsida; order Myrtales; family Combretaceae; genus Combretum; species Combretum micranthum. Next base: position 268,303 of record JAMXBD010001824.1, on the reverse strand, counting down.
TTTGTAATGAAAAAAAGGTAATGTGTAAGGTATGATGTGAATAAAGTTATATGGGGAAGGTAAATTGTAAGGTATAGATATGATAGTGTGTAAGAGTAGATTGTAAGAAAAAGTAGAGATAGTGAAATAGTAATGAATAGTAGAAATACTACTATGAATAAAAGACTAGACAATTAAAATACTAGTAGTAAAGAAAATACGCGTAAACGGCTTATATCTGATATTTTTAGTTACCGAAAAATTCTAAAATTGATATTTTTGGAAACCTTATATTTTTACGAGTCTAATGGTATTGTCAAAATATTTTCACTATCCAGTGTATCGAGCACGATTTTCGAAAACCGATCCTGTTTGGATCCAAAACATCCTAAAAATTAACGAGTCTGATATTTTTATGTTTTCCTATATTATTACAAACCATTATCCATAATTATTTCAATTCCATTGTTTAGGGATTAAGAACACGGGATTGTTGAATCTAGATTCACTAGACTAAACATAGAATTAAGTTGACTTTAGGGTTCCGGTTTAACTTCGGTTCGATTTCTGGTTCTTAGGGTTTACTTATATTTATCAAAAAATCTAAGGGCTTACAAGTCCTTTAACCAAGTTGTCACAGAAAGGGGTAAAGTATGTTTGGGATGAAGACTGTGAGAACAGCTTCCAGCAATTGCAAGAAAAGCTAGTATATGCGCTAGTGTTAGCCTTACCAATAAGTGGTGAGGTGTATGCTATCTATAATGATGCCTTTATATGAGGATTAGGTTTTGTGTTGATGTAGGGAGGCAGGATAAAAGCATATGCTTCTAGATAGCTGAAACCCTATAAGAAGTATTACCCTACACATAATTTGGAACTGGAAGTAGTGGTTCATGCCTTGAAGTTGTGGAGCTATTATCTATATGGAGAAAGATGTAAGGTACATACGGATCATAAAAGTTCGAAATACATCTTTACTGAAAGAGAGCTAAATATGAGACACAAGATGTAAACCCCCAAATTTTTTGAATTAGTTTAGCCTAAAACCCTAAAACAGAAGCCAACCGGAACTCTAATGGTCAACAAAACCCTAGTTAGACGTAATAGCTTAAGTCCGACAATCTCGAATAAGAAACTCGGTGAGAATAAGTAGGAGTTTAGAATATAGAATAGTGCATAATTATCTAAAGAAACGTAAAAGATCAGATTAGTAAAACCACAACTCGTTTCGAACCCAATCGGACAAGGTTCTTGAAAAATGTGTCTCGGAGCCCGAAATAGTAAAAATATTCCAAATATACCGTTAGACTCGTAAAAATATAAGATTTTCAAAAATATCAGTTTCAAAATTTTTTAGCAAGTAAAAATACCAAATATCAATTATACGCGTATTTTGTTCTACCGGTACTTTATTAGTCATAACTACTTTACATTACACTATTCATTACTATTCTATACTATTCTTTTATCTCTATTTTTTCTTATACCTACTCTTACACACACCATAACCTATAACCTTTACTTTTTACCTTTCCCAGAACTTTATTTCACATCTACCTTACTTATTATTCATTTGATCCACAAAATACAAAAAAATAAAATCTCTCCCTCTCTCTTCTATCGATGGCCAGCGCCCCCCATGTCCCCTATCTCCTCAATTTTTTCAATTTTCTTTATTTTAATCACATAAAAATCACTCCACATTTTCCTATAAATACCCCCCTCCTCTTTCACTTTTTTCACACAATTACTACCCATAAATTTCTTACTAAAACTCTCTCAAATTCTCCTCTCAAAACTCTCTCCAAATATCTTCCCAAAACTCTCTCAAAATAGTTCCAAAACAACTTCTACCTACAACAAAAACCAAAACCACATAACACTACCAAAGTCTTCTTTAGGTAACCATTTCCTATTATTTTTCTCTTTCTCATATCATGTAACTTTACATGACCATAGTGTGAGTTTCCAAAGACTAAATGTTATGGAAGCTACATTATATTCATATATTGTTCTTGTTCATGAAAATCTATTTATGTTTATGTTATTATTTTTTTCATATTATTGTTACTATATGTAAGTATTATTATCCATATATATATATATACACACATATTCTTTAGAGCATATAAGCTCACTTGCAATTTATTTATTTTATGCAATGCAATTTATTTATTCCATTGCAATTTATTAATTTATTCTTTGTTATTTTAAGACTAGTCTCTAGTCTTAGACTTGTCCTCATCAAGTCAAAACAAATTTTTCTTTATTTTATTTTATTTTTATTTTGGGACTAGTCTACTTCTTAGTCCCGGGAGCCTTGAAAAAGCTAAGACTCTCAATTCTTGACTTCATTATTTATGTTATTTTGTTTGCTATTATTTCTCATAATTCATGTTCATTTAAATTGTTGTCCAAAATTTCAAGTTCTAAAAATAATTGACAAAAAGGAGATTTTGAAACTTAGAAATAAGTTTATGTAAAGTATAAGATCTATGGTTTAAACAAAAATAAGGTTATCTCTTTTCAAGTAACAAAAAGAACCCACTAAGATTTTAGAAACTACTTTTACTATAAAAAGCTTCTTAAATCACTTATTATCCCACTTTGTTTTTATAAAAAAAAATTTTTATGCAAGAATGATTTCTATGAAAAACATAACATGAGGAAAGGATGAGGAATTTTCAAATAAAGAACTTTGCAAACAAATAGACAAAGAAAATTTTATAGGAAAAATAGCACTATTATGGAGAACCTAGAAAAAGGAAAACTTATTTTCAAAAAGTTATTTAAAAATAATAATAAAGCAAACATAAAAGACCCTTAGAAAATAAAAGAAACAAAATATTCATTTCAAAAGATTTACAAAATGAATTCTTGTAAACTATATCTTTCTAAAACTCCAAACCAACATTATTTTACTCAAGAAACATGAATGGACAACAAATCACTTGAGCATGAATAAAATATGAGCTAAGTAACCATAAAAAAGAGAATTTTTCAACTATATAGATAACTAAGTATTTATCAAACAAATTTTGATTGATTGAACCAAAGTTGTTTTTGAGTTGAAAAATTCGTGCTGAATTTTATCGCCATTGTTTTGGGGCCTAAATGGTTTAGTTGGATAAAAATAGTTTTAGAAATGAATAGATCTTTTCGAGCAGGTAGAAATCGGTATATTATATGCGTGATTCCGAGTTAAAATAACTAAGTTGTGGCCATTTTAAATTGGAACTTCCCTTTATACGAACTTTAACGTTCTTTTGACATTGTCTTGTCAAAATTCAAGAAAATCATCAAGAAATAATCATTGTGGATATTTTCTTTGGCTAGGTGACTTCGAGGAAGGATATCTATATCCCAAAGATTATTTCGATTGAGTGGAGTGTGTGAACGACTCATCCGTAGAGAAGAATAGTCGACATGGCATCGTGAGTTTATTTCCTTTAAATGCTTTACTTGTTGTGCTTGTAATTTAGTTGCATTAGAGCTAGGAAAAGACAAATGGATATGTATGTAAAATAAATCTTTGAAAGAATCCTAAGAATATCGAGGCCGGAATTAATTTAAATATTTGTTTTAGTATAACACTTGCTTTGTATGAAATTCTTTAATCGCCTTAAATTTGATAATAATAATATTATGATATCATAAATAAATGGATTCATGCATACCACAAAGTGAGTCACATTGCATTTGGGTTATTATCCTTGGGTGAGAAGGATAGTAAGCTCATGTCGAAAGCAACACTTGGCAGAGTGTCCAAAAGCGATTGCTTGGCTGCGTTAAGGCAATGCTTGACGGAAGATCCGAAAGCAAGGCTTGATTCAAGTAGACTTCACATGCTTGGCGACATTGGTCGAAAGCATAAATCTTTTTAACTAAAACTACTTGTTCTGAGGTTATGTATCACCAAACCCCGAATAGAGGGTGCAAATCCATTCAACATATAGTTCCTGGAAAACTATATGCCTTGTTTGCCCACGTGTATATTGTATTCCATTTGTTTGATTAAACAACTTGTTTGAAATTTTGTTACAAGAAGTTATTTATGGAAAGAGTTCTCACTAAGCCTGTCAGCTTATACCCCCATAGATATCTTTTGCAGTTCCCTTACCTGTGGTTGAGGCCACGAGGACCTTGTAGTCAAGTAATTTCTTTTTGGATAAGGAAATTTTAAGAGGTTTAGTATTAGAAATGATGTACCAATATTCTTGTAATAGATCAGTGAATTAGGGAAATGTCCCTAAATTTGTAAAGATCATCGTTATAAGAAAATTGAATATTATGAATCCTCTTTTCTTAATATGTTATTATATCTTCTTAAGCTTCATAATTCCATGTATGGTCCTCTAAATTTGTGAAAGCACGCCTTACACTTAATATAAAAGCTCTTGGAAATGGCTAAGGTTGTCATATTTAAGCTTTAATATTGAGTGTGGCGGACTATTACGTTTAGGGTACCCCTTGGGGCATGACACAAGAGATGGTTGAAGCTAATAAAGGACTATGATGTAGACATTCATCATCATCCTGGAAAGGCAAATATAGTAGTAGATGCCTTGAGTAGGAAGCGAGTTGAGAATCTTACAGCTTTGTTCACCTCTAAATGTCGTCTAATGGATGATATGAGAAATCTTGAATTATAGATAGTGACCAAACAAGTAGGTGCAAGACTGGCAACTGCAGATTCTGTCTACTAGCATAGAAAGGATCAAAGCAGCACAAGTGGATGATTGTAGACAAGCTCACAAAGTAGCTTGCTTTATATTGATTAAAACTAAGTATTGATTGAACTAATTAGCAAAGTTGAATATCAAAGAGATAGTGAGGTTGCATGGAATACTAGTGACCATTGTGTAGGACAGATATACTATATTTGTTGGAAGATTTTGGAAAAGCCTGCATAAAGCTTTATGCACTAAAGTTTTTTTTAGTACTACATATTATCCTCAGACAAATGGACAATCTGATCGAACCATCCAGATTTTGGAAGAAATATTGAGAACATATGCTTTAGATTTTAAAGGTAGCTAAGATGAGCATTTACCTTTGATGGAGTTTGCTTATAACAACAGTTATCGAGCCTTGCTTTGGATGCCACCTTATGAAACTTTATATAGTAAAAAATGTCAATTACTAATTTTGGGACCAGAATTGGTACAGGATGATATTGACAAAGTTAAAGTAATTAGATAAAAGTTGCAAGCAGCCTAAAGCTGTTAGAAAAGTTATGTAGATAAGAGGAGGAGACCTTTGAAATTTCAAGTAGGAAAACATGTCTTACTTAAAATCTCACTAACCAAAGGTGTTGTTAGATTTGGTTTAAGGGGTAAGTCGAACCTCAGATATGTGGGACCTTTGAAATACTGGAAAGAATAGGCAATGTGGCTTTTAGACTAACTTTACCACCTAGTTTGGATGGAGTACACAATGTGTTCCATGTATCTGTGTAAAGAAAGTATGTGAAATATCTTGAGTAAATAGTAGCATTGGAATCATTGGAAGCACAATCGAATCTCTCTACCATTGAAAAGCTAGTGATGAATATTGACACCAAAGAACAGAACTTAAGAAGATGAGTGATCAGATATGTAAATGTGTAATAGACCAATCAATCTGAACGAGAAGCTACATGGAAGCTAGAGGAGGAGACGAGGACAAAATATCCCGAGCTTTTCAATGATTCTGGTAACTTTCGAGGATGAAACTTTCTTTTGGAGGGGGGAAGGAAGAGATGTAATATTAAGATAAATAATTAAAAATGAAGGGCATAAGTGTCGTTTGTTTAACAATAAGAGGGTTTTATGGCTCGTCCTAATATATATATATATATATATATGTATATGTATATGTATATGATGTCAAATGATAGACACGTGATTGAAGACAAGAAGACAGCTCAAAGTTGCTGACCTTAATCCCGTACACCATTGGCGTTGGGCCAGCCATCATGGCCACAAAATCATCCTCGAGTGTTTAGGCCATTAGCTTATGTGTTTAGGTTGCTAGCCTTTCTTACACGAAAATTAAAAGGCTTTCCAAGTATTTTTTTAAGTAAGCCTCATTTCTTTCTTCTCTAAAGCCTTTTCTAAGCTAGAAAACTCTAAAAAGTCTCTCTCAAACTTTTAGAGATTCTAAGAATATCTATAGTGATCTTACTTTAAGGAGGACCAAGATTCAAAATATAAGGAGCAATTTAGAGGAGTTTTATAGATAATCTTAAGTTCTTGTTAAGGATCTAGCATTCTGCGATCAGAGAGGAAGAAAAATAAAGAAAACAAGTAAGATTGATCCTTTTCAATCCTTTTAGTGATTTAAAAGTAAAAACCTTTTTGAATTTCTTTAATTATATTGAAGGGAATCAAATTCTGAGAGAAATTTTGGAGAAAACTCTATGATTGGTGATTTTGTGGTTTTACAATCAAAGAAGAGAAGGTATGTATAAACCTAGAGTTTGTTTTTTTTTTAGTTTAGGGTTTTAGATGATGATGGGATTGGTTTTACCATATGAAAACATGTTTTCAAATAGTTTTGCTTATGTGATCAAGTGTTTTGGTGAAATTAAGGTTTTTGTTTTGAAAGCTTATTCAAGTATGACCTTACCTTATTTACTGCTTGTGTCTATAGGATTAAAATCTACAAATGAATCTCATGCTATATGGATTTTAAATTTATTTGCTGCTTGTCTTTGGTTAGGTTTAGTAGATCGTAAGTATCGTTGCTACTAGGATGGTGCTCTAATGATCTATGTGTATTGTCATCTTGAGTGAAATCGTGCATAGAGATGATTCTAATAGTCTAGGAGTTGTACAAGTTTGGTACCCAGGGTATGTGGGGAATATCCAACACCAATGTATATGTATTAACATATTGTATATGTCATGCCCCAAAGGGTACCCTAAACGCGACAGTCCACCACACGCGATACTTAAACTTAAGTATGACCACCTTAGTCATCCCATAAGTTTACATATCGAGTGTAAGGTGTACTTTCACAACTTTTAGGATCACACTTTGATTCGAGTAGTCTTAAGAAAGCATACATAGCATTAAGAATATAAATCACAACAAGATAAACAGTTAAACTTTACAAAAGCCAAGGGGGCATACCCCCGCCAAAATAATAGGAGTCTACATCGTTTAGCTCCAATTACACATATATGAATTCACATTAAAGAGATTTTCCTAGAAGTCCACGCCTACACTAGGTCCCGACTTCCTCAAAAGCTCTTTAATTCCATGTGATAAACCTGCACAAAATGTCCTCTCGGAACATCCAAAAATAGGAACGCTGCAACAAAAACTGTTGGGGTATAAGCTAATGCTTAGTGAGATTCATTTTCTTCAAGTAACATGCCCGACCAAGCTAAAATATCTATACAAGCAAGTTATAATTAAGCAACCATATGAATGCACAAGCATATGAGCAAACAAGCATATGACTTTCCGGTAGTCATAAGTGAATGAATTTACGCCCTCCATTCGGGGTTTGGGGTAGTTCATAAGTCATGCAACTACAATTCCAAAGTTGGTCCATAAGACATGCAACCATTGTCCCAATCTTAAGTGGGGTGGTCCATAAGACATGCAACCACAATTTTTAATGTTGGTCATAAGTCATGCAACCATAGTTTCATTATTCGAATGGGGTGGTCCATAAGTCATGCACCCTAGTCCCCTTTCATTAAAGACCCGCTGCCTCCCGAGTACACCTTTGTCCCACCAAAGACATACTCGACAATGATATAAGACTCACTACGTGATATGCATGTACAGTTTATTCATATAATCATGACATATTACTTAGATAATTTAAAAGTGACCATACAATTTCAGACATTCCAAATCTATACTAGCTCATACAAGATTATTACAACAAAGCTTGCCTCGATATACTTATCGTTCATTCATGCAAGTTTAGATCACCATTCAATCACAATTTTATCTTTTCCTAAGTCTAATGCCACTACTACTACAAGCACATCCAAGAGCATAATTAATTGAGAAATGAACTCACTTGTCCATGTAGTGAAAATCCACTAGTCGTAATAGTCCTCGGGAAGTGGTAACCCGTCCTCCAATTCACCTAGGTACAAAGAATACCCTCAATGAGCATCTCTTATGAAGTTCTATTAAACTTAACAATTTTATTTACTAAGTTCGTCAATTTCCGTCTAGGTTGAATCCTTAACTTAAAAAGGTCATATCTAACTCATTTTAACTCGGAATTTAGCTTATAATATACCGATTTATACCTACTTCGAAAGAGATATCCATTTCTAAAATTAATTCAAACATTTAAGGTCATTTAAGGGTCGGAAACGTACTGTACAGTAGGGTTGCGAAAATTCCAGATTTGAGCCTTTGTGAAAAATTGCCATATCTACTCTATTTAACTACTTAGTTAACTCATATTAGTCCTAAACTTGCAAGGAGATCCTCTAAACAAAATTAAGAGATTACATACTTATCTAATCCCAAACATAATGCTCAAAAGAAACTTCTAAGAATCCATATTCATAAAACCGAAATTCACAAGTTGAAACTCATTGTCTTGTTTTGAGTAATTCCTTTACTAAAACTCACTTAGTTCAATGAAAATAATTTTTCCTATATTATGTATCATCAAAGCATTCCATTTTCAATATAAAATACTTGTTTTGAGATCAAAAAGAAGGTTTTCAAAATTGGTCTCCTCATAATTACGAATTTCCACGTTGAAACTTACAATGAAAACAAGACCTAAATATTGTCTTCTACAAAGCACTTGATTTATGCAATACTTTTTAGGAAAACCCATTCAAACTTATGAAAATCCATTCCTTAAGATATCTATATCAAGAGCCTCTTATATTTTTGTCTAAATCTTCATTTTAAAGTTGATTGATGGGTTCCAAAAATAGGTCTTGGTCTTGATCCGAATTTTCATAAATTTATTTTGAACATATCTCTTGAGAAAATTCATCAAAACTCATGGAAAACAACCCATTACATATTATATCTCAAGAACCCTTCATTTCTTGAATAAAATCCTCATTTGTGAGTTGGAAAACATGTTTTTATTTTGGATCTTTGTCTTGATCCGAAAATACAATTTTTGTTTTTGAAAATAAACTTTGAAAATCAACTTTGATTCTTGTAAGATGAAGCCTTGATGATACATCCATCAAACCTTCATTTTCTTAACAAAAGCTTCCATTTTAAGACTTGAAAGAGGGTTTTTAAAATAGGGCATTGACAAGTTACGAATTTTATTTTTTTATTCCAACTTGAATCTAAGATCTACTCAATATATAACCATGAAAGCATAAGAAAAACTTAGTAATAGGCCTTAAGCTTCTAGATCTACACATAAACATAACTAAAGCTTGAAAACTCTAGATCTACAAGCTATCACCAAAAACAAGAAGATAAACAAGCCTTCAACATATCAAATATACTAAGAACAAAAGAGATCATCATCTAGAGGAGTGTTTCAACTCTTGGCATCATCATCCATAGCCTTTTAAGCTTGTGGAATGTCCTTTGATGCATGAAACATCCATGGTATCATCCTAGAACATCTTATAAGAGCAAAAAGGGAAAGATTACCTCAAATAATTGCAAGAAATATATGTGGAAGCAAGAAAGAAAAATGGGGACAGCTTGTTCTCAAGAAGACAAGGCAAGGAAGAAGAGGAAAAGAGAGGGAAAAAGAGAGAGGAAAAATATAGGGTTTACAAATATGAAAGAGGGAAGGAATGAGATGTTTACATAGTGTTTAAAGTGAGCTAAATAATTTAAAAAAAATTAAAACAGCAGCTGCAAGGGAGGGGGGTGCTGGCGTGATTTGGAGTGTGGGGGGAGGTGTGTAGTTGAGTTCCAATTTGTATTTTTGAATGTGTAACAAGTTGCATCCATTTCTAACTAAAATAGACTTTAAAAAATATCAAATAATTGATTAAAAATATTGAAAGGTGGCTATTTTATGGGGAATGGGCAGCTGCAATTTTGGGGAAGAGAAGTGTAAGAAAAAGCAAAAGAAGACATAATAATGTGTAGTAATGATAATGTATGTGTACTTGAGATATGAGTGGTTAAAGTGGCTTTTTGAATAAGAAAATATATAAAATAAATTAAGAAAAATATTTTTATTTAAGTGGCAGAATTTTTATGATTTAAATAAAATAATCAATTAAATTATTTTTAGAAATTTAACAATTAAGTTACCGGTAAGAGTAAAATAAGCTTATATGAGCTATAACTGATATTTTTAAAATCCGAAAAATTCTAAACTTGATATTTTTGAAATCCTTATAAAAATACGAGTCTAAAAATATTAAAGATATATTTTTAATTTTCCGAGCCCCGGACACGCTTTCCAAAGCAGTATCCAAACGGGTTCGAAATAAGCTGAAAATGAACCAATCTGATATTTTTAATAATTCAAATATTATTACGAACTATTCTAAACACTTTAATTATTTTTCGACTCCTCGATTTACGAACTCGGGTTTGCAGGATCTAAACTATGGGGTTTTACTGAAGATCAGTTGACTTAGGGTCTCCGGTAGACTTTCCGGCTTAAGGTTTAGAGCTTAGAAAACAGGGGTTTACAGTATATCTATAACTTGTTTTCATAGAGTCATGAGTTACTCCAAGTTTAAGGCTAGTTGCAAATGGTTCTAAATTATGTTGTTTATTGGCTAATCAAAGATAATAATCTATGTTTGTTGCATTATTTATTAGGTTGTACGTGAAATTATATAATAACTATTCATGTATATGTGTTTGTGGTATGACATGTTGGGCCTTTGTGCTAATTCCTTTCTATTTTTTAGGAACAGGTGATGATCCAGTAGTTTTTGATCTATCAGGCTATGATGTCTATGTGGACTATGGGAAAGACGATAGTGGACCTGACCTTCCTACTTATGTTTAGATATTTTGGTTTGGAGAAAAACAAAGTTGAAGATCTTAAGAAGTTTTATATGTTTTTATAAATTTAAAGTTTTATGAGATCTTTTTACAATATTGTAGGTTTAATTTAAGAGCTGTTTGTTCATTAACAAATTACAGATATGACACATTTTTTAAACTTTTTCTAACAAATTATTTATAAAGAATTAGATATAGATAAAAAAAAATTGGCAGTTCTCATTAAAAGATCAAATAGATCAACTATAAATAAAATATAAATATAAATCAAACATATTTACACATATTATTTTAAAAAAGATATAGATACAGATAGAAAACAGACCATCCAAACAGACCCTAAGTTGGCTTTAGTTTATGCCAACTAAGTTATCCAAAAGTTCTATTATTATGATTTGTTTTTAAACAGGTACCCTTATATGTGAGATATTGAAGTTATATGGTTTATATTTGTGGATTAGTGAAATAATAGCCTAAGCGTTGTCCTTATCTAGTGAGAACACATGGCGGGTTGTAATGCCTTCATATTCGAGCATTACATATTTTTAGGAATCTTTTAATTAAAGCAATCTTATAATTCTATCATTTTTCAATGTATTTACTAAAGCCACACATTAAGTTTTAGCAGTAGTCTTATCAACTATTTGTCCTAATAACAAGATGAGGTGGGAATAGAAGAAGTTCTGGCTTTCTTAAGTGGCAGCAAGTGATAGTTGGTGCGATTGTTATTTAGTGTATTATTACAACAGGAGCGGAAGAAGTTTGAAAGTGATTAGGTTGAGTGCTCTAGATTTTAATGATGCGAATAATTAATGCAAAAGATTCGGTTCTTGCAAAACTAAGAAATACCAAGAACCCAAAGATATGAGCTTTGTGCTTCAATTTCGTATGATATGGACACACACATTTAGAGAAAAACTGTTAAGTTCATCTATGGTGCTAAAGAGAAAAAATGCTAAATCATTCTATTTATGGCCAATTTTTAAAGGTAAAATATCACATATTTATGTTTCTTGTGAAAAATCACATGAAAATATTATCTCATATTGAAGGCCCCGTTTGTTTCAAGATAAATATTTTTTGAAAAATAATTTCCTTTATTTTTCTTTGTTTGTTATGCGGAAAATGATCTTTAAGTAGAAAACATTTTTCCTTGTAAGGAAAATAACTTCCACTAAAAAGCAAATCCTATTCTTAAAAAAAACAACTTACTCTTTTCAAAATGAAATTCATTTTACGAATTAGCCTTTGCAAGATTTCTAACTCTACGAACATAATATTTATTTGATTTTTATCGTAATTAATTAATAAATTATTTTTTAAACATGAAAATAATTTACTGGAAAAAAAGAAAATTAAAATTCATTAAAAAATTATAAATATCAACTAACGGTTTATAAATAAATGTTGTAAAATAATGTCTATTTTATACTTTTACTTTAAATAAAATTATTTGGTATAATGTACTTATATAGTAATTTGCTAATAATAAATTATTTATATTTCAACCTCTATTATTTAGTGTTTTGAGAAATTCACTTACATATTAGTGATTTTCATCAATATAATTATCATGTTTGTACAATTTTTACAGGAAAAAAAAATATTGTGATGATGTAGCTTTGTAAAATGTTAGGTTAGATTTTCTTCTTCCTTTTATCTTTCTTTTCAAACACATTCCTTTTTTTCCTTCTCTGTCTCTATTAAATCTTTTTAATGTTTCTTATACGCATGTCGCTCAATGGTTAGGTTGTGCATCTAATGTGGCAACATAACTTAATAGATTTAATGTAGTCACAAAAGTTTCAATTAGATAAGCTTAATTCCATTTTTGCATAAAGTTCGAATACCAAATTTGATTTTTTCCTATTTTATATTGTTCATCATAGCATGGGTACAGATTTGTTTAGTTCGATTTTACTAAAAACCAAACCAAACCAAACAATGATTTACGGTTCAAATTAAAAATTATTAAAACCATTAAATGATGGTTTGGTATGATTTGGATTACTGATTAAATCAAAATTATAATTAAAAAAAGTTTTAATCTTTTACATTAGTGTGGATATTGAAGTATTTAAATAACTCTACAAAATTGAAATTATAAATCACAATGAATATTCCGTAAGTCCATATTCATAGTCCATAGCACTCTATAAAATCATTTAGTTACTACTCAGTCATTCATTAATAAAGTATATTTACTAACTAGTACATAGTAAGTCATAATCTATAATCCTCCATAATACCATCTAATCAATCATTTACCAACAAATTTGGCAAAAAAAAATTGTCATTTAACAAAAGTTATCCACGAATAAAATTGATGAGCTAACAAAATTAGGAGTGGGTATAGGGGGACCGATGGGGCCTCGCCCCTAGACCCTTAAAAAATTGAATTTTTAAATTTTCTTAATATATATATGTTATTGTATATTTTAAAGAGTAAGCCATGATACATAAGTAAGTATGACTTTGTGGTTAATTACATAGTTTTATTTATACTTTTTCAATATGCATAGATATCACTTCCATTATTCTCTCCTCTTTTTCTCTCTCTTTAACTTTTTTCTTTCACAATAATTAATAGCATTTGATTTTTTATCATAAAATCATATCTAACTAAATAAATTCTATTTTTAAGTAACTATTTTTTATTTAAGTATAGCACAAATAATAATTATATTATTCGTATATATTGTGTAATATACAAATAAATAAATAATAGTGAAGGGTAGTATCGTAATATGTTGTTGTTTAAGAAGGTAGTTTTGTCATGTAACAATTGAAATTAAACCTAAGGAAGTTGTTCGTGAAGGACCAAGCGGAGGATGAAGGCTAATCTAGGCCACCAACCTGGATAAAGAAGGTCGTCGGCCTTAGAACGAGCTGTTTGCATATGTTCGGTGTTGGTTTTCTTCATATTTTGTTGCAGCAACGTACACCAGCTAAAGGCTACCGCGCGTACATATGAAGGTCGCTGGCGTAAGTGTTCTGAGCCGCGGCTTTATGCCGGCTTACAATGCAAATTTTCATCCTTTCATGTTAAGTAGCCCCTAAGTCACTAGCTTAGCCTACCAGCTTACATCTTGCAAATCTTTTTGTAGTTTCCTTTCCCTCAAGTCTCCTAAACTTTTAAAAAACCCAGTTTTTCTCTTTTCATAGCTCAACCTGATGCAAATTCTAAGTAAGAAATTCCTCTCAATCTCTTTTGGTTAAGTTTTGATTAGATCATGGTTTCTAAAAGTTGTTTTCAAATTGATTTTTGAGGAATCAAGTTGGTAGAGACGACTTCATTGGAGACAAACCCTAGGTTTTGTTGGATTGTGAGTTCTTGGTGAATAAGGAGGATTGGAAATCTCATCCTAGGTAAGGTATAAATCTATCTTGTCCTTGTGTTACTAAAGAAATAGTCTTTTCTGATTTTTTGTTTATATTCTAGAGACTAAGTTCTTTTGGAGAAGTTCTCTATCTGAGATTAAAGAGAAGGTATGATCCAGATTAGATGTTGCTTTTGTAAGATTATGGTTTGGTTTATCCTGAGGTTCGATTATGTATATGGTTGTGTTGAGATGGTTTTGTTTATGTGATAAGGGTTCTGTTAATATTAGGGCGGTTTTGTGAAAAAGCTTATTCAGGCATGACCTTACCTTATTTGTTGATTGTGTTTGTAGGCTTAGAATTATAAATTGAATTAATTACTATCTGGCCTTTAATTGAATTGTGTGCTGCTTGTGCTTAGCTTTGGTTAGTAAAGACTATGCAAAGTGTAATACCAACAAGGAGCCCTAATGATCCTTATGTGTCGTTATCCCTAGTGAAGTTGCACTTAGAGATGATTCCGATAGATTAGGAGTCGTGCCAGCTTAATTGTGGTACGCAAAGATGTACGAAGAGTACCTAATATCACTATATGTATATAAAGTATTTTATATAAAGGCTTGTTTTATTGGGATCATGAGTTACTCTGGATTTAGAACTAGATGCATATGGTTCTAAATTGTGCTATTTGCTTGACTAATCAAAGATAATAACCGACGTTTGCTGCATTAGTTTTGGGTTTGTATGTGAATTATATGTTACATGTCATATGTATTTGTTTGTGGTATGACGTACTAAGCGGTTTTCGCTCGTTCCTTTATATTTAGGTACAAGTGAAGATGATATTGTTAATGACTTATTTGGGTATGATCTATATGTTGATCATAAGGATGGCTATAGTGAACTTAACTATCCAGTTGAGGGCCAACAGACCTTGGACATTAGAAATAGGAGAGAGATAATGAAGACTTTATGAAGTTTTACTTTTGAATGTTATCAGTTATTGAAGACTTTATGAGATTAGTTTATTAGGTTTTATTTGGTTCTAATAATATGTAGTTTTGGATTCTAATAGTTCATGTTTTTCAAAGAGATTATTTTATGTGATGTTTAAAGTAATCATGTGTGAGTTTTTGTGACTATCTTTTAGTATAATTTGTGGATTAGTTTTTCATAGCCTTGGCATGTTCTTATGAAGAGAATGACACGTTGTAGGTTGTAATACCTTAAGATTAGGGCGTTCCATATTGCAAATGAATCTTATTGCATATTAAATATATAATTTAATTTAGTAACTTCTTTTCTACAATTAATGTTATTAAAATGCACATGGATTATTTTATAGCTATCTTATCTAGATTATTTTAGATTTTTTTTGTTAAAAACAAAACTTATAGGTATATAAACTCTATATTTTATATTAACAATTGATTTTCAAGTGAAACATACAATTTTTTGCAAAATACACTAAATACTTTTAATTATTATTTGGATGAATTTTTCATGAAATTTTTAAAAAATATCACAATGAAATCATTAATGAAATTATTATAAATATATGAGATGTAATATACAAGTAAAATGTTATTATGTATTTTTAAAATGGTTTTTTTCAATTTTATAAATTGATTTGATTTTGAGGCAAAAAAAACTATAAATTTATAAATTAGTTCAAATTTGGAATTTTTTGAACCAAATTGTTTAATAAAAATCATATTTTTTATTTGGATTAGATTGATTCATTTATGGTCTGGTTTATTCCCTATAAATAATAACGATTTTTGTTTGGGAATCTTGAAAGGTAAAAGTAAAATAGTTTTATGGGAAAAGGGCATTTTGAGTTATTAACGTGGCATTTTAAAATTTTTAAATTAGTTTTTAAAGGATAGCTTAGGAGAAATGAAAGGATTGTGGCAAAGGAAAATAATATTTATTTTAAAAATAATTACAAAAATACCATTGAGATAAAAATAATTCCAAAATTAGGCAATGTGACCTCGTCTCTCAAAGAGAGGAGGTCTTAAAATTTGCGATTGCCTTATCTCTTGAAAAGATGAGGTCACTATTTTACACTCTTGATATTTGATATTGTCCATATGCATCACCACAATATACAAGGAGGAGATTTAGGCAGAATTACACCATCCACATCAATGTCTCTAGCTTCCCTAAGATCCACAAGAATAGAGATCCACATTGAAGAGACAGATTTATTGCCTTGAAAGTTTTTTGTCTTTGATGTTGTCCTTGGATGTTCCTCCATCATGCTAAATTTTGAACCAACAAGGGTATAAGGTGACCAGGAACAATTCTTCTTTTCCCCCTCTTGAGATGGGTAGCATTTTGACCATGTGCTAAAGTGTTGACCGAAGAAGGTAGGATAGCCCCATTGACTAAAAGTGAAGAGACATAAATTGAAATACTTTCGAGTACATGCTAGAACTCAACCTTGGCTAGAGTTTGGGTTGCGAATATGTTTTTTGTGGATGAGATTGTTCGATTGGTGAGTTTGGGTTGCAAGTGGGTAGTGTTTTAATAGTTGGTCGGTGATTTCGATTGATCATTCTTTGTTTATATTTATGTGTGTGTGTATATATATTGTCAAACTCATCTGTTCAACATATGAGGTCCAAAAAAATATTGAACTCGTCTCTTGAATAGTCGAGGCCAACTATTTATGACCTCGTCTATTTAAGAGAGGAGTTTAACTTATCTAAAATTAGGATTATTTTTATTCTAATGGTATTTTTGTAAATTTTTTGAAAATTAATATTATTAATTCCCTTTTCCCAAGGATTGTTAGGTGGATCCATATAAGAATTCTAAATCAGTTAAGCAAAATTGGCTAAATAGATGGACAATTTTAAGAGAAATAATTTCTAATGCTCTTTCTAGGTTGTATATTTTAATGAGAGCTGCTTGGCGCTTTTTCTAATACTAACAGTTCCTCCGTGCTTGGCCAAACAAAGGATCCCTTTTTCTGTCTTAATGCAATCTATATAGGTTTTCAAAAACGTTGACCGGTCTTGGCTAACGATAATTAAATTGAATTTTTATATATTATTTAGTGTTGATTTTAATTTGTGTTGTATTATTTCTTAACAAAATATAAATAAATCATGACAACTTCTTTTTTTTTTTCAAATAAATATTACAGCAAAAAAACTTCCTTTTTTTTTTTTCCTTTAAGTTATTTAGGAATAAAGTAAGAATGTGATGACAACCATCATATCTACGTATCTTTAATTAGAGTTAGCAAGATATTAAACTTATATACAAATGCTAATTATACAAATATCATTGTGAAATCACATATTAGCTTTTTATATGAAGGTTATATACCGAACAAGCGACCTAGCCTATTTATATATTCCATTTATATAAATATGACATCCTTAACATGCAATTAAATATGATTTTTAGACTGTGTGGTTTTTATCCGTAAAAATCAAAATAGTTAATAATTAGAATTATATCATTTATATTCATATAATTTTAATTTGCGGAATTAGTATAAATGCGGTAGAGTCGAGCATTAGCACTGTGATGGTTCACTAACAGTGGAACTTCCGTTGTTAGGATATATTTTTTCAAAGGATTAATGTGATGGAGGATATGTGAATTTCGATGAATTTAGGTATTTAGATTTTAAAATTGATCAATTTTATATTTGAACTTTGATATTGATTAATTTTATGCTTTTTAAAATTAATTTTGCACTTGAAAGAATTTTTTAAGCATATCAATAATATTAATTTATTTTAAATTTTTTTACATTAAATTAATTAATTTAAAAATTTTAATATAAAATTAATTAATCTTAAAATTTAGATATTAACAAGATATTCTGTGAAGCATCATTTCTTTTAGAGGTGGGTAAAGTAGGTAAACGAACTAGTCTGAGAGTTAAAATGGGCTGGCTTGAGGGTTGAAATGGGCCGGACCAACTCGACCTGCTTTTAAAAGGGCCAGATTTTCTCGACTTAGGTTGACTCGCATTGGCTCACCGGCCCGGGCCAAAATTAATTTTTTAATTTATATAGATATAAATATTAAAGATTAATTTATTGCTATTTTGATTATTTATATAAAAACAAGTTTTAAAATAATTTATTAGGCATCATATTATTTAAAATCAATAAATATATATTTAAAAAATATTACAACACTTATGATTTATATATCAATCTATCTTTTATCATTACATACATAAATAACCATTATATATTATTACATGTTTTAAACTAATTTTTCTTCTTCTTCATTTTGTGGCTCGCCAATCCAATCCGATCCATTTTAGTCTGCATATTAAACAGGTCCGACCAACTCAATCCGTTTTTAAACGGATTAAAATTTTTTTAGGCCGCAACCCACTTTTTAAGAGGTTGATGGACCAGCTCGCGAGGCACAGCCGGACGCCCAGCTCTAATTCCTTTTAAGATGCAGGCAAACACAAACAGTAACACTAGTTCTGGAAGTCACCTGATGTGCTCTGTCCCAAAGCCAGGTGTCCCTTAACACAGTAACACCTGATTCTTCACGAAGCTACGTCCCTTTCTTTTTTTTTTTTTTTCTTTCTTTTCTTATATTTTATTTCTTAAAAGCCATCGTCCATAGCTATAAATTTTCTTCTCATTGCTGGCAAAAGAAAGAGCATGAAAAAGGCCAATGGGGAGCTCAGAATTTTCATGGAAGTTGGCTGATCATCCGAAGCTACCAAAGGGAAAGATAGTGGCACTGGTGGTTCTGGATGGATGGGGTGAGGCCAAGCCTGATCCTTTCAACTGCATACACAGTGCCGATACTCCTACTATGGATACCTTAAAGAAGGTAGGTACGACGTGCACATGCATCACCTATCTGTATTTCAAGCTTCTCTTCATTGGCAAAAGTGGAGGAATTAGTTGTTCTCTTGGTTATCCGGGTATGCAAATTCATATAGACTTGCATGGGTTTGATTGTTGGTAAGCATTAGGTTGAGTTTCTTTTTCACTGGTGTAATATGGCAATTTGTCACTACCCAGATGGTCTACTGGCAAAGTTCAGACGTAGTCACAGGTTAGATTTATTAATAACATCTTCCTCCCATAGGATATCTAGTTCATGTCCTGAAATATTCTCACTTTTACGTTTGTTGTTTGATGCGTGTATGCTAAGACATACTTTAGACTAGGAGTGCTTACATTTTTATTGCCGATCACTGATTTGTTTCAGTTTCACCATGTTGTAAGCTTGTTTCTTCATGTTTTCCTATCCATGGATACTATCTCATTTGCATCCCTCCAATTACATGCCTTTACGTATGAAGAGTGACTTATTGAATATTCTTCATATATGGCTGCATATGATTAAAGGGAACACAGATCGAAGAAACCTTCGTGGACATGGAAATTTTGTGTTCGTTTTTAGTAATATGGGCTCCTAGATTTCATGTTAAGAATTAAAGTGCAACAACGTTAATTTAGTAGCAATGTTGCATAATGGTGGATTAGAACTGTTACTGTTACGGAATGATGTATGCTAATTTGACAGAGTGCCCCCGAAAAATGGAGGTTGATAAAAGCTCATGGACTGCAGTTGGACTTCCCACGGATGATGACATGGGAAATAGTGAGGTCGGTCATAATGCACTTGGTGCTGGACGTATTTATGCACAAGGTTGGTTTCTTATCCCAAGTATTTCAACCTCTAGGAGTTTTAATGAAAGCAGGATGCGTATTCATGGTGTATGATCCCTAATGAGTGAATGTTTTCATTGATAAAGTCTAGAATCGAATTGCTATTGCCTAATTACTGGTTTTTTTTTCACGATGATTGGTTTCAGTTGATTGCACAAAAAAGTATCTCATGGAATGTATTGCCATGGCTTAAAATCAATGAAGCTATTCAGTAATATCGCAGTCATTTCTATATATTAATACCTTCATGGGGTTACTAAATCATCATCCTTTCTACTTCTTGCAGTGCAAAGCTTGTAGACCTTGCTCTTGCTTCTGGAAAAATATATGAAGGAGAAGGGTTCAAGTACATAAAAGAATGCTTTGAAAAAGGCACATTGCATCTGATTGGGTTATTGAGTGATGGAGGGGTGCACTCCCGGCTTGATCAATTGCAAGTAAGCAGTTTCTTCCATATCGGGGTTGTATATTTGAATGTCGGTTGTAATTGCCTGTTTCTTTATGGATCTCACAAAAGAATAAAACAAAAAAAATGCAAAAAACGAATCCGTGGCACTAACTTCACTTACCGGATCATGACTTTTGTTCCTTCTTTATCAAGTTGCTGCTGAAGGGATGCGCTGAACATGGTGCTATGAGAGTACGAGTTCACATTCTCACTGATGGACGTGATGTTTTGGATGGTTCAAGCGTACACTTTGTGGAAACTCTTGAAAGTGATTTACAAAAATTACGAGAGAAAGGTGTTGATGCACAAATTGCATCAGGAGGTGGTCGCATGCATGTTACAATGGATCGTTATGAGGTAGGGGGCTTCACTATCTATATAAATATCTATAAACATCTGCCATTGTCCCTTCTGAAGGTGGATGCCAAGAGTGCTTACAGTAATGAAAATGGTTGGCTTCATTATTTAAGCTTTTTTCCCCTTACCATCTGGACAGTCATTTGTTCTTATGTTCTCGTAATATCAGTTGCCATGGTCATGCAACGGTTCTACTGTGATTACTTTGATATGTTTATGTATATGTATAATTCATGTTCTTTTTCCAACTTAAATGTCATTGCATTATATATATGTCAGCAGTTTATTAGGTTGGCCCATCTAATTAATTTTATGCCAATCCTCTTCTGAGAAAATTTTTGCATTGTATCCTTTGGCTATTTGCAGAATGACTGGGATGTTGTCAAACGAGGATGGGATGCACAAGTTCTTGGGGAGGCCCCTCACAAGTTTAGGAGTGCTATCGAAGCTGTGAAGAAACTCAGGGAGGGTCCTAATGCTAATGACCAGTATTTGCCTCCTTTTGTCATTGTTGATGAAAGTGGAAAGGCTGTAGGGCCAATTGTGGATGGTGATGCTGTTGTTACATTTAACTTCCGAGCTGACCGTATGGTCATGCTTGCCAAGGCGCTTGAATATAAAGATTTTGACAAATTTGACCGAGTTCGATTTCCTAAAATTCATTATGCTGGCATGCTCCAGTATGATGGTGAGTTGAAGCTGCCAAGTCATTATCTTGTATCTCCACCAGAAATCGAGAGGACATCTGGTGAATATTTTGTGCATAATGGTATCCGGACTTTTGCCTGCAGGTGAGTTATATGGTCTAGATTTTAGGCACAGGTATTAAACTGGGTCTCTTACAGAAGTGTAGATCAAAACCAAAACAAAGGCCAATTTGTTTCCATTCGTGGAAGTCTTTTATAGTAATTTGTACTCAAATTATTTGTTATATGATTAAAGTAAACGAGTACAAA
The DNA here is from genome assembly GCA_024138025.1 of Combretum micranthum. NCBI lineage: Eukaryota > Viridiplantae > Streptophyta > Magnoliopsida > Myrtales > Combretaceae > Combretum > Combretum micranthum. The sequence continues at coordinate 246,641 of JAMXBD010001824.1, read as the reverse complement.
ATTTGCACATATTTTTTTACCATAGGAACTTTTACAAATGGCCAGAATCAATGTGATGTTGGGACTTAGATCATGCTTCAATTTAAGATTGAGATGGCTATTGCATAGTTGTTATCCAATAAAAAATGTTTTTATTAGAAGCTAAGCTTTGTTCCCAAATTGCATTTTACTACAATTACCAGATCCCAGTTCAGTATATTTCCCTAGATTGTATTGTTTCATTTATTAACTGTCTGGACAAGCTATATGTTCATGTCCCTGAATATGTATCATAACCTTGGTTTCTCTCATCTTTAGAAATCCTTTATTGCACACACACACACACAAACACACACACACATCCTCATTTTCTATTCTTTCTCCAAAATAAGTTTTTATGTGTAACCATTCTTCCATGTAATATTATATGACATAGCTCCTTTCTATCCTAATAGTGAGACTGTCAAGTTTGGTCATGTAACCTTCTTCTGGAATGGCAACCGTTCTGGTTATTTCAATCCTAATCTGGAAGAATATGTGGAAATTCCAAGTGATATTGGGATTCCATTCAACACCCAACCAAAGATGAAAGCGCTGGAGATTGCTGAAAAGGCGAGGGGTGCTCTTCTTAACCATAAGTTTGACCAGGTAGTAACTGATGGGCTAATAGTTCAACAAAATATAGTTGCTCAAAAATAATTGTTTGGCTGTTGTTTTCCCTGCATCCTCAGGTTCGTGTAAATTTTGCGAATGGCGACATGGTCGGTCACACAGGAGACGTTCAAGCTACAATTATAGGATGCAAGGCTGCTGATGATGCTGTGAAGGTAGGCAAATTTTAGAATACTTTTACTCATTCTTGACAGGCGCCTGTTCTATGAAGAGAAAACCAGTTCAAGAGTTGAATAATGAAAACAGATAATTGAAATGAAAACTGCCCAATCCCATGTGGCAAAGAATCTGAAACATTTCTGAAAGCAAAATCCATCTCATGTCCAGAATGATCTTGAAAACTTAGCCTCTTGTAACTTGAATAAACCCATGCATTCAAGTATTTTTTTTATCCCGCATTGTCCCTCCAATCCTTTGTGGAAAAACGAATCTGAAATATTTCGGAAAGCTAAATCCATCACATGTTGCCTCTTGCAACTTGAATAGATCCATGCATTGAAGTATCTCTTATTCAGCTGTTATCAGATGCCTCTTAGAGCACAATGTAGTCCATTGAATTCTCCGGATGTCATCAGTCCTATTCATTTTTCGTTTATTTTGGCTGCACCTGTTATGTCTATTTGGAAGTGCTTAATATAGTTCAAATTGCAAATTTCCTGATGAGAAGGCTTGTTGGATAATCAGATTATCATTGACACAGTGGAGGAAGTTGGTGGGATTTATGTGGTTACTGCAGATCATGGGAATGCCGAAGACATGGTGAAGAGGGATAAGCAGGGAAAACCACTTTTTGACAAGAATGCGACATTCAAATACTCACTTCACATACTTTAACCCAGTAAGTTCATAACTACCTTCATCTAGGGATGTGGTGCATTTTTTTCTGGAAACAACTAGATCGTATTAATATTGGATAATGCAGAATTCAAAATGCTCCGTGACAAATTCAAATTCATATTTAACAAATGAGTCTAAAACTATTCTGGAGTCCATGACTCCCTGATCTCATCAAATTTGAAAGGCCAGGCCAGAAACAAAATATTGCACATGCGCTGTGCACATAAAGACCGTATAGTGATTTTAGTTATCCTGTTAGTTCGTCATGATTCTGAACTGTTTAAACAGTGTTGCACTTATTTCATGCAGGTGCCGATAGCAATTGGAGGCCCTGGATTGTCAAATGGAGTCAGGTTCCGTCAAGATCTGAAAGAAGCTGGGTTGGCCAATGTTGCTGCGACTGTCATGAATCTCCATGGCTTTGAGGCTCCCAGCGACTACGAGCCAACACTTATAGAGGTGATTGATACTTAGATGCGTTGCCTGTATAAGCATCAGAAAACGTCAAATGAATAAGAGATGCCACCAGCCAGTAAGTTGTTGTCATGAGAGCCATTAAGTGCATTGTTAGTTACGTGAGGAGATTTCGAATCTGGTCCAACAAAGCGACAGGCGTAGTTTTAGAGATACATACTAGTGACCTTCGATTTTATTTGTGTGTATGTAATTGTATGTGAGGTTTTTCATTTCCTGGGTGAAGATGAAGGCGAGAAGTTACCTGAATATCTTACATTACAAATACAAGAGATTTATTTTCTCGAACAGGAAATAATGCAAAGATAGATTGGAGTCATCTAATGCACAGAGAGCATGATAAGCAATCTAAAATGGGTGAGTTCAAAACAGAAATTTCATTAGTGATGGATAAGTACCCATATAATCTTCGTTATAGAATGATGATTCTACATATAATAGAAAACATAACCCTAAAGAGAGAAGAAGGAAAGCTTGTATAAAATTAGAGCAGGGATATATATATATACACACACACACATGGTTACAATTGTATACTGATGCAAACAATTAGTCTCGTATTGTGCTTTTGTTTCTATGTTAACGTTTTTAAAATTTATAAACCTCATAGGCTTGTCCGATTAGACAACCCAAGAGTGCCTTCTACTTGCTACTTCAACTCGCTATGCTCCACTCACTAAGATCAAGTTGTCTACTTTAGCATGGTCATTAAGCTAGGATTACTTGCCTACTGAGAAACCTCCTTTCGAACAACACACTGGAAGATCCAAGCATGATGAGAACCATTACTAGTAATCTGAAGTTGGCTAAATTCAATACATGAAGCTCCATTCAGTTCTTAATCCAAGATGGCTCAGAAACTAACTTAGGAAACCTTACCATGCGGTTACTCTCTTTGTTGACTTATCAGTTAAGAGAGTTAAGGGAAAGGTGGATCTAAGTAGGCCCAATAGGCTTTTTGGGGTATGGGCTTCTTAGGCCCAGTTGACTACTTTAGACCTTATATTAGTCCACTTGGAATACAGGCCAATCTTCGAAGCCCTTGTTCGACCTATGGACAAACTTTAAGATGGCAAACAACTGCTCCATTGGTGAGGAAGCTTTGTTAGCTCCTATCTAGGGATGCAATCGGGGCGGATCATTATAGGGTACCCGGTCCACCTATAACCGTTAAAAACCCTAGTCAGACCTTATAGGGTTGTGGGACGGGTTTGGAAAATTACTTGCTGACCCTATAGGGTTTCGGGGTGGGTTCGGGTCATTAGAAAAATCCGATGGGTAACTCGAACTCGTCATAATATAAATAATTTAAAAAATTAAATCTGAAATTTTAAAATCACAATTATGTAATATATTTTTATTATTTCTTGACTTTTAACATCTTGATCTGCACCTACATTGTATTTAAGATATAAAAGCCCTTACAAATTTTCTCGTTGAGCTAACACAGTAAACACATTACACACTGATATTGTTGCTTCTTGCTTTCCCTCTCACTATCGACATTTTTGAAAACATGTTTTTCTATTCTTGAGTCTTCACAAGGCACGGTTCCTACATATGTATTATGTATATTTATGTAAGTGAAGTAATGTCTTTTCATCTACATTTGAAAATCTTCTTATGATAGTTTTAAATCTTTATATTTCTTAATAAAATTATGGCATATCTTGTAAAATTCATTCAAGCATAGTTGTAACTAACTATTATGCTCATAAGATAAAATTATCGTTAAATTTTGTAATTTAACTAAGTATTGAGAAGAGGAAAAAAATTAAGGGGTCGGGGTGGGGCGGGTCAGGGTCAAAACCTACAGGGCGGGTTTGGGTATTGAATGGAAAAACTGTAAGGTCGGGGGCGAGTTTGGGAAACCTATTAGGAAGCGGGGCGGGTTCAGGTCTTATACGGACCCGTCCCAAACCGCCCCGGTTGCATCCCTACTCCTACCTATTCCCAACCTGACTATAGAAGTCAGGGGTGGGCACGAATCGGTTTGGTTCGGTTTTTCCTAAAACCAAACCAAACCATAATTTACGGTTTATTTTTTTTTCCATCCCAAACCAAACCATTAAGTAACGGTTTAGTTCGGATTACAAATTTTTTAAACCATTAAATAACGGTTTGGATTACGGTTTAATTCAAAATTTTAACTGAAAATTTTTCTTGTTCAAGTTTTTTTACATTTGTGTAGATTCTTAAATATTTATATCATTTTACAAAGTTGATATTATAAACAACGACAAAATACTTTATAACTTCATCATACTTTTAATATATAGTTCTCTATAAAATCAATTATCCATCAATAAAATACATTAATTAACCAATGCATAGTAAGTCATGATTTATGATTTTTAATATAACCATCATGTCAATTATCTACAAATAATTTAGCTAAAATAAAAAATCATCTATCAACAAAATTCATCAATGAATAAAATGATAAGTTGACAAAATATATTAAACAATTAATACATAATGAAAGTTTATAACTGAATGAATAAATTTCATACTTTACAAAGTTAAAAGCTATTAAAAAAGAACAATAGTTTATCATCAACAAAAAAATTGCATATCATGAGCTTAAAATTTTTAAAGAATAAGTTGATTTTAATTAATGTTCACCAAATAATAAATATCAAATGAAATCATATAAATTATATAGTAATATTATTATATTTTTCTAAAACGGTTTGGTTCGTTTTACGGATTGGTTGGTTATCTTCCAAACCAAACCGTAAATTTACGGGTTGGTTCGGATTTAGAAATTTTCAAACCAAACCATGAAAAAAAATTATTTTCGGTTTGGATTGGTTTGGTTCGATCGGTTTTTTTGCCCACCCACTAATAGAAGTCACCTCAATTTTTATGGCTGAGCCAACCTAGTTGTTGTTTTTGGAGTGCTCTTGAGGATCTCAGAACATGTTTTAGTGGGAAGTGAGTCACACCTTTCTATAATGTTTGGAATAATTGTCTCACCAAAGACATTTGCCCAAGATGACTGCTTGTCCTCTTCCTCCACAAATTGGGTTGGGAGCCATTGGTCCAAGCTTCCAATCACATATACAATTATTTTGTCTCTCTATCTCTCATTATTTACTAAATTAAATATTAGAGTGACTATGTTGGACAACTCTGACTATTCTTCTTGCAAACACTTTATTGACAATATAAGCCTTTCTAGCCTAATTCTTTACAAGCAGAGAGTTAAAGTGCACACCAATAAAAACTATTAAATTATAATAATAAAACAAAAATATTGCATTTCTACTTCGAAGCTTTAAGTGCAATATATATATATATATAGCTAAAGTAAGGATGAATATTGTGATAAAAAGTTGAGCATTCTAATGTTATAGTCTTAAATTATATAACCCAATGTATAACGAAGGAATTTATTTTTTAGGCCACAATATATATAATATATATAGAAATATGAGAGTGAAGTGGAAATAAAGATAAATAATAAAGAGTGTGATTATAAATGCATATTGTATCTTATACAAAAGTTGCTATTTTAGTTGTTTTCAAATCACCACTAGTTCATATTATTTACAATTTACCTAAAACTTTTGATATTATGAAAATATAATAAGAAAAATAAAAATCATACAGAGTATCTTGTGGAACTTTATAAGGAACAAATTCTATAGTGATTCTATACGATTATTGGATAACACCCGATTCTAGAATTTGAAACTTGTATGTATAGGTAGAATATGGATAAGGACTCATACCTTAGCAAGATCCTAATCTAAAAATTTGATATAGATGCAAAAAGCTAGTAATTGCCTTTTCAAATACTAATTATTATAAAATTTTCATTTCAAATAGTGACATAATATATAAAAAAATTTAATTTAGGCTTGAAAACAAAATTAAAGTTTGAAAATTTACACACTCTACTGTTATTATCCATTATTTATAATGTCAATGATCAATCCTTCTATTCTTTAGAAATAGCAGGGTTTTTCGTTATAGCTTTATTAGCTTTTTTGTGATAGCAATAAATAATTTTATTTTTGTGTTGTGTAAATAAGGAAGTATTTTTAATATTTATGAGATCTAAATATCGGCAATATCTACTAAATTAAATTGATGATTGATGAATAAGGTACTGAGTTTATACTTATGAATAATGTATCTCGTGCATAAACTCTAAGATTGATAACATGATCACTTTGTTCTAAATCCTTCGTGCAATATCTTTGCAATTATTTTAAATTTATGGAATTATATTTAGCTCTCGGACATATTGTTAGTTCAAAAGTTTAAGTCCAAGTTATTATTATACCGAAAAAGTCCAAAATCCATTTTTACCATTTTACATTTGCCATTTGGGTTTTTTTTTTTTTTTTTATATCTTTTGTGTGTTTCTATTCCTTTAATTTTAAAATAAGAACCTTTTTTCTCAAATTTTTTCCTCTTTCTAATTATTTTCTCTCATTCCCATTTCTTAATTCGCAAGTAATGGCTTTTTTTTCTTTTTTCTTTTTCTTTTCTTTTCCCTCCATTATCCGGTGTGGAACGATTCAAAAAGTTAAGAATGATGTGATACTTGCCTAACATTCGAAGGAAGATTAAAATTACCAATGTACCATGCCCTTGTCTCATGGTTAAGTTATTGACCATATCTATTTGGGTATATGCTTTATTTTTCACCTAATATTATTTTTTAATAAAATTAATATTGAATCGATACGATATATTATTAATAAAAAATTAATAAATTTATTTATAAATTGTTAAATCAATAATATCAATCCGATATAAATATAATGCTAATAAATTATAAATGCTGATTCAATACAGCTGCGATAAAGATGTGTCAATCCAAACATTATCATTCATTTATAGTGTTCACGGCGTGTTGAGCGCTTTTCGAAGCATGAATCCCTAATGAACACACACACCCACACAGACACAGCTATGTCCATGAACTACATAATCAACCAAAAAGCTATCAATGTGTCCACACTATTATAGCAAAATCTAGCCCCAATCTGGCGATAGCTTTAAAAGCTCTCGCGCTCACAACTCCCACCAACCTCTATCTTTCTGTCCTTACCTAGACAGAAACCCTAATTTAAATTACCTAAATCCGCCTAACATTTTAACAATTCATTTCATCATATCGCTTTATTTAATCCATCCCTCATTCGATTCTTCTCCGAAATCTTCATTCCCGAGCCCTGATTTTCCCTACCCCATTCCCATGGAAGTTGAAACAGGTAGAGCTACTAAACAAAACATATCCCAAACAATCAAGCCATCAGCTCACAGACGACGAAACATATGTCTCGGTGTATGTGCAGCCATCGTATTGCTGATTATCATCATCGTGATTCTAGCTTTCACGGTTTTCAAAGCCAAACGTACGGTTCCCACCGTCAATTCCGTCCATCTCGAAGACCTCGATGTCTCTCTCGACGTCCTCCGACTCAGAGTGGACCTTAACGTCACCTTAAACATCGACGTCACCATCAAGAACCCAAAAAGGTGGGAATAAAGTTAAAAAACTCGACCGGTGTGATAAATTACAGAGGACAGATGGTTGGGGAAACGTCCCCGCTTTTGAGATATCGGCGAACAAGAAGAAGGAAATGAATATGACTCTTATATTGATGGCAGATCGGTTATTGTATAACCCTCAGACATACGAAGATGTTCTGTCAGGGTCTTTGCCCCTGAATACGTATGTTAAAGTTTCAGGAAAAGTTACTGTCCTTGGTTTCATTAAGTTTCATGTGACTTCCACAACCAGTTGTGATTTTGTTGTATTTATTTTTAATAGGACTACTGGGACCAACAGTGTAAGTATAAGACTCGCTTTAGGGTTCTCTCTCTCTCTCGCTCTCTCTTTTTTTTTCCTTTCTTTATATAGAGATATATATCTATATATAATTTGGTTCGTGTATATTTTTCTCTGTTAGTGATTTATTTGGAGCCCTGTAGTACTTATTTGTAGTTTTTTGGGGTTATGCATTGCTCCAATTTTAGGAGACGGTATTTATTTGTTACTTTATTTGATGTTTGCCAATAATTAATTATAATCTTCTCTCTCTCTCTCTCTCTCTCTTCAATTTTTTAATTAGAAATTAGTATAGAAATATGTTTATATCCAATTAATTACTGCATTAGTAGCAAAATTTCATTTTATATTTTTGTTTTGCAAGGTAATGGCATTTGAGATAATTGCATCTCTTAAATGCAATTTATATTATTCTAATAAGGAAATTGACAAATTAAGAATGCAATTTATCAAGTGCATTAATTTTAGAAATTATAGATTATAAATGCGATTTTAAGTTTGGAAATTGTTAACTCCTAAATGTAAGTTTTATACTCGGTCCATATTTGTTATGTCTTTGGTTCAAAGCTTGCAAAAGACTTTGGAATAATTGAACTTGACTAAGTATGACTAACTTGCAAAGGGCTTTAGAAAAATTGAACTTGACTAGGACTTGCAAATATGACAAGCATGACCTGCAAGACAAAACACTATAGGATGCACTAAAGGTTGTTTAATGGTATCATTATGGAAGATATTATAGAATGTGGAATCCTTGCAATTATGGTATAATGAAGAATTGCAGTAGTAGGGAATTGAGAGTAGTTGTTGGGAAAATAGAGGCTGAGCCATGAAGCCATGTCAACCATTCCCAATGGAATAGTAAAAGTTATGGGGAGTGTGTTGATCGCTTTGTAAATCCTTGAATTTTTCATAATTCTTAAAATAATCCTAGAAATTAAACACCAAAACTAGAACTTGAAAATCGATCCAAGTTAAAACCAAATTTTAAATAAGTCAAATACGAAAATTTTTAACCTTAAGAAAAAGAGAACCCTCAAAACAAAATAGAAAATCCAACAATCGATTATTAACATCTATACACCAATCAAATCATCTATCCAATTCTTAACACGCAAATCAAGATGATTTATCTGAATAACGCTTGACAATAAATACTAAGACCTTAAATCCTTGACAAATTTTAGAATAAAAATTGTCATTTTCACTAAAAGTCAAACTGAGTCAACCCATAACCTTAGACTCGGTTAAATGATTTCAAGAACTGAAAAATATTAAATAATCACAAATAAAATGAAATAAACCATAGATGTTGAATTAAAAATATAATATGGACAAAACCCCAAATTTATGATCTTACGAATAACTCAATAAAACTAGAATCCTAAAAGTCAACAGAGTTTACAATAAACTCTAGTGTTTAAGATCCGGCAATCCTGCGCTCTTAAGCCCTAGATAATGGAATGGAAATAATTATTGATAATAGTTTGTAATAAGGAAAGCTTAAAAATATCATATTTGCAAATTTCTAGAGTCCTTCGAATCCGAATGGGATTAGTTTTTGAAAACCGTGCCCTAATACATCGGACGGCAAAAAATATTCCGTTAATACCAATAGACTCATAAAAATATAAGGTTTCCAAAAATATCAGTTTTAGAATTTTTTTATAACTAAAAATTACGGATATCTCATTTATACGCTTATTTTTACTACTACCACTATTTTAATTGTCTAGTCTACTATCATAGTACTATTTTACTATTCATCTATCTTTACTTTTTCTTACTACCTATACACCTAATTTTCTTACATTTTACATTTTTAATACATCTTATATCAAATTATATCTTACATATTAATTATTTCTTACAAAATACAAACAAATTCAACTCACTCCCTCTCTTGTCCCCTTAGAATTGGTGTCTCCCTCTCTCTCACGTCTCTATTTATTTTCTTTTTCAAATTATTTTATTATATATAATTTTCGCCAAAAATTCTATAAATACCCTATCTCCCTCTACTTCTTTCATACATTCATTTCATATAACAAAACTCTCTCAAAATCTCTCAACAAATCTTCTCTCCAAAATTTCTGTCTACCAAAACTCTCTTAAATCAATTCTTCACAAAAATCATTCTTTATACACAAACTATCTACCACATATCACTAACCACATAATCTCATATTCATCTTCTACTTCCTACCATATAAACACTCAAAGGTAAACCCCTACCAATATTTTACCCATGTCATGTAACTTAACATGACTATGGTGATGTTTTGAAACTCATATGAGTAGTAAAAGCAACAACATGTTCATGCTTTGTTTTTGCACATAAAGTTCCAATTTTATTATCTTGTTATTATGCTTCTATATATGTTGTTGTAATGATATATTGTTATTATTATGCTTCTAATCTAACTCTATATATATATTACTAAGTATATGTATATATTTATTAGAGCCTAAATGCTCACTAACTCTTACTAACTTGTTATTATTCTTAATGCTCTATTATTGCTTTTCTTTCTTTCTTTGTTTTTTGTTTTCTTTTTTTTCTCTTTTTGGTACTAGTCTATTCTTAGTCTCGAGATGCTTTGATAAAGCTAAGGCTCACAATACTTGACCGGGTTGCCTTAATGAAGCTAAGGCTCCTAATGCTTGACCAGGATACCTTGATGAAGCTAAGATTCCCAATACTTAATATTATTGCATTGCTTGTTATTATTATCTTGCTTCTTACCTTTTTCTTATATTTTCATCATTTTCATATTACAGCTTATATACATACATCCTCATGATGATATTGTCTCAACAACATTAAAGTGGAATTTTTTTTAATAAGGAACTTGAAACTAAAACTCTTTTATTATGTATAACTTCTTCTTAAACTCTTCCCAAGTTTTCCTAAGTGTCAACAAGGATAATTTTACCAAATAAACAAATGAAAATGAAACCAAACTCTCTTTACATACATCAGATTTTGTTATCACACACCTAGAAAATTATTTCTACAACTTCTTTTCAAACCCACCAAGACTTTTCTTAAATAACAAAAAAAAAAAAAAAAGAATAAATGATTTTTCTCAAAGAAGTAACTAACAAATAAACATTTTCTTTTATTATGATCAGTCACATAAATTTTATTAAAACTCAGTAATAATAATTATTTGATAAATAAACTTTTCTCAAAAGCTTACTTGTAGTATCTTTACCGACTCCATAATAAAAAGTAATAATTAGACTAAGTTTTGTAAGTTAAGATAAAATCAACTCACTAAATTATAAACTCACTTAAAAAAAAATAAAATTTGCTAAAGTTTCTAAATGATAAACTCATTTTTCAAAGAAATAAAAGAATATAAGCAGTAGAGGTTTAAAAAACAATAGATATTATCAAAAACTAAGAAAATATTAAAACATGATTTCCTTCTAAGTAAAATTGGTCAAAGAGTTAAAAGACCAATCTTAGAAATAAAGTTATTTTTAAGAAGTTGGAAAGTGAAAATATAAAAAGACTTGTTTATCAAAGTCATTTCTTTAAAAAAAATATACAACCCTCAAATTATTATATGTTAACAACAACTTAATAAAACTTTTCGAAAACTTCATTTTTATCACTAAAAGTAAAATTTGTAAAAGACCAAAGCTAAGAGAAAATTTATTTTAGAAAAGAAATTAGAAAACAAAATAAGTATACTTATAAAACTCAAGGAATTATGAAATTCTTTCAAAACTAGGAAAAAATTGTTAAGAACAAGTCTCAATACACAAGACATTGTTTTACAAAATATAATTGTTGAGACAACACCATTAAATCTTGCATACAATATGAGTCTATATATATATTTAAAGGATTTTTTTCAACTATACAAATGTCTACATTTTGATACAAGTATTTTTAAATAAAGAAAAGTTTATAAATTTGTGTTTTGAAAACTACAATTTTCGTAATGAATCTGTACCCTATGGTTTCGGAACCTAAATGACCTTATATGACCAAAATAACCTTACAAATAGATAGATCTTTTCGAATAGATAGAAATCGGTATATTATATGCGAAATTCCGAGTTAAAAAGAGCAAGTTAAGGCCATTTTAAGTGAGAATTTCATTCCATGTGATTTTGACGAACATAGTAAAATGAAATTAAAAAGTTTAAATAGAATTTCTACAAAATACTGATCCTGGGTATTTCTTCTGTCTAGGTGACGCGGAATACGAGATTTCTCTTCTTAAAGACTACTATGACTAAGAAGATTGCGAAATGAATGAGTGAGTTTTTCCTCTTAATTTCGTTACTTGTTTGTGCTTGTAGAATAGTGGCATTAGTAATACTAAGAAAGATGAAAACGGACATGTATGGGAATTCAGGGATATGTAGATATGTGATTCTATGCTTATGTGATGAAATGAGAATTAAGAATATCGCAACTTTGAATTACTTATTTAAGTATTTTGTCTACATATATGCTTGCTTATTGTTTGCTAAATTGTTTGATCGCCCCTAATAAACCTTAATAAGGTTTGGCTTAAGAAAATAAAACACTTACCATAGCATCCATCGAGTCACATTTCTTTCGGAAGATTGCTATTTCTACGCGTAGAATTGGATAGGCTGTTATTGTGCTCTGACACGAGTCATGTTCCTTCCTAGAGAATCTAAATCGCTTGGGGAATGCGACTCTGGGTTCGAAGCCGAGCCAACCGAATGCTTTGGGCGGGGGCCTGGGGACTAGCAGTACAAGATCAAGGATCTTCATCAATAATCCCCTAACCTTCGATACAGAAGGGTAAATCCGTTCTATATATGGTTTCCATATAACCATAATATTTGTGAAATCATATGATTATTGCATAACATGCAAACATATGCGTGAAATTTAATTGAACTTGTTTAAAATCATAGTACAAATAAAAAGGAATACCTCACTAAGCTGGTTGTGGCTTATATCCCTATAGATTTTTACTGAAATAGGTATCCCATGGCTCTATTCCAGGATCATGACGTTAAGGAAGTTATAGATGGATTTTAAACTCTTGTGGAGGCGATGGGAACATAGGATAAAGTTATTTTGTAAATTCCTTATATGTAGAGTATACTATGTTAGTATTTGGAGATTCCTAAAGGAATATATTTATATAGATTAGAGACAATAGCGGGGGTATGCCCCTAAGATATGTAAACAATCATGTTTATGTTTTATGACAAGTATTCCCTTTGTCTTGTTACTCATCATTATCAACGTAAATTGTGCTACTCTGATATGTGCCATTGTTGTTGTACGCCTTGTACATGATATGGAAGTCTTTGCATTACTAAGGTAGTCATACTTAGGCTTTAGTATTGTGTACGCGGACTGTCATGTTTAGCGTACCCTCGAGGTGTGACAGCTTTAGTCGTGTTACGAAGTACCTAGCTCAAAATGCTAGTTTGTCGAGTCAGAGAGGATGTTACTGTCTTCAAAAGCTTAGGATGAGTCTGATAGAGTTAGACTTGAGCCTAGCGGGTTGCCCCAAGCTCTAGATGAGTCGTACTGGGTTTGAGGAGCCTATATCTTATAATTAACCATCAACACTTGTCATCCCATACTCTCATGATCTGCAAGTCTACAAGGGGAGTCATACTAGTGGGCTATGCGAGCAGAGTCCGAGTTCCGGAAAGGATTTCAATCATAAGCATTGTGCTTGGTATCATCGAATTGTTGCATTTTATTGGTAGCCAATTAAGATAGCAATAATAATTAGCTGAGGTTCAAGATAAATGTGACCTCACTATTAAGGTGAGATTAGGCTAGTTGAGGTTTTATTTTCTTAAGCTAAGTGATAATTGTGTGGTTTTCTAGCAAAGGCGCAAAATTCGTTAGATAAAGGGGAAATTAGAGCCGATCACCACAAGATCGCATTGACATGGTCATTTCCGACTAATTAAATCATAAATGGTGATTATTTCAGCAATGCACTTTGAAACCCGAGTAATTTATCACATTCTTGTTCAAAGTGTGCTACAAAAGTCACGTGGTTTCAAATTGGGCACGATTAGGTGTTTTTTATTATTTGTCGTGGATTTATTGGGTGGCCTACTGTTATGTTTGTACTTTATCAAAGTTACAATGTGCTACAATATTAATTCCTACCGTAATATCAAGGTAGGGGTTGATCTAATTGTTGTTCATGGAAGTTAGGTTCCTAATAGGTAAAAATTATCCTATTCATTTAGGGATTATTTGAGTTTGATTGTAATTATTTTGTTAATAATCCTATGAACTTAGCACTTATTATCTTTATTTGTTAATCTTAGATCTACAAAGTATGAAAAGCTAAGAGATAGCAACAAGATCAACAAATGGATGAAAAATGGGAGATACGTCCTTAAGAGAGGGCATGGATAAGAATTAGAAAACAGCTGATAATGTAACAAGGAATGCAGCCTTGCTTAGTGGAGAAAATCAATTAAATGCAAAGAGCTCCAAGGCTGAATGCACCACTTGAGGCATAAGCGTGTTTAGAAGATTATGAGCTCACAATTGAGAATGTCATAGACAATATGGCCGTGTTTGAACCAGTATGTCGATCCAAGAAATGTGTACAATTGAAAACACATTAAGGTGGTCGCAGGTCTTGTTAGATTTCGGGCGTCTGACATGTTTGTTGTTATTTTTTAGCTTTTTGCCATATCAACATCCTTTGTACTAAAAATATTTACTTGTCACGAAACCCTAAAAAGAGCATATGAAATTAGTCAAAGAATATCAAAGAACATTCCTTTTGTACATTTTTTTTTAGAGTACTCTTAAAGAGGGGTTTGATAGATTTTGCTTCTGATTGTGCATTTTACAGTTACTATTAGACCTCATTACCTTCAATTCATTAAGGATCATGATTTGGTCATCTTATCTCATCTTCAATTACTTCTCTAAATTATTGATTTGTGTTGTTACGTATATGGAGGAGTAGTTGAATCAGCTTGAGTCTTGTGGATCTTTAAGTTGAATTCATGTAACTCACTTGTTCTTAAATTGAATTAATGTTGATTTCTTAAATTCAATAGATTAAGCTTAATGGATCTTGAATTTATATAGTGCGCGACATGGACTCGTGTCTAATTTCATTAAAGTAGATTGAGAAATCATTTAGATCTAAGCTATTGATAAGCATTGCTCATAGTATCTAGAGATAGAGTAGTGAAATCCTTCTGCAATGTGATTGTTTAATCCTTGAATTCTAGTTCTTAATGCAATTCTAAATTGCTAATGGTTAAGGAGATATTCCAATTGTTAAACTTAAGATTAGAAGTTGATGATCTCGAGAGAGGCTTCAACATATCCTTGAGAATTTTCAATTCAAGAAATCTATACAAAAACTTATTGAGATTCTATTGATTTACATGAATAAACCTAAGGTGAAGCATGATCTAAGTGCCTTGTGAATTGAGATATCTTAATTTTCTTATATATGTTGTGAAACTTGTTAGTTTTATGCTTAGTTTAGTTATTTAGTTTAGTAAATTTTCCCTATTTTGACAAACTAGATAATAAGAACAAAGTGAATAAAAGCAATTGCTAGATCTACCTACTATGCTGCAATAATAGGTGCACTTGCCTATGAAACCATACTTAGATAAAGATTAGAAAAGAAAAAAAAAATTTAGAACTCAATCTGCAATGAACGATTAATTCCATTTTTTGTTAACTATTGTGTCAATAAAAAAAATATTGAAATTGCTCCACAAGCAGTGAGGTTTTGCATTCACATTTGTTCTAATTGTTACGATCATTTGAAGGAAAAATTCTTCGAAGTTTCGCATTTGTTTTTCAAATTTTCACAAAATATTAGGTAAGATTAGTAGTAGTTCATCTCTTACGTATTCAAATCCCACTAATGGGGTTGCACCTAAAAGGAATGCCCCCCAACATCAACAATGACATAAGGTTCGATTGTACAAGAGAAGGCCACAGAAACAGTAGAGAGATATCTGATACCCATTGAAAATTATTTCTTTGACTTATAGGTTGTTAAAGGTGTCTACATTCCTATCGAGGATATATAAAGAGACATGTACACGGTTGGCAATGTAGAGGCAGGGAACTCAATAGACATTTGTTATACTTCTTTTCTAAGAAATAGTGGCTCAAGACCCAACCACATTGAAAGTGAAATTGTAGAGGAAGAATTAATGATGTTACTAAATTGAGAGGATGCTAGATGACTATTCCATCACTATGCCAAGAGAAAATGAGTCTATGACTTTGTTATATGAATAGAGTTTTTACATATACTTGAAATGCCTAAATTTGACTATTCTTTCCCCTTTCCAATTTTTAGCAAGAATACTTCAATTATTTCTATGGGAATCCTTGTCGTCTAATGTTAAAGTCCTAGCATTTGCTCCTTGCTTTTGAGGTGTTAAACCAAAATTTGTGTAGCAGCCTGACCTAAGGATGTAAACGGCCGGGTCTAGGATGGGTCATTCTGTCCCAGAACCCGGCCCGATTATAAAAAGGTGTCCAAGAACCCGACCCGAACCGACCTGATTTTTAGAAAACTCGACCCGATTATATCTACCAATCACTAACTTATCCTATTGTTTGCTTTTGGGCTATAACTAACCTAACTAAACAAAAATAATAAATACGCCAAGAAATGAAAATATACAAATCACTTATAGCATGATAAGTTGTTTAGAAAATTTTTTAAGATGCTACATCGATAATGTTTCAAAAACTTCTATTCTAATAAAATCTTTCAATTTATTCGTTAACGATTGAAGAAAGTTTCTTTATATTTTTTTTTCTTTAACTTTTTTATGATATCCATATTAATAAACATTAATATAATATTTTAAAAATAATAAAATAATATGTACACGCACATATATATATTTTTTATTACTAATAAATTAACTAAAATTATAAAAAAAAAAAAAACAAGAAATGCTGAAAACAACGTTAATTGGATGACATAACAGAACACCTAATGATCGACTTATACAGCATCAACGCTTGGATATATAAGGCATGCAAATTATTTACTGAGGAACTGCACGTATAATTCCTTATCATAGATCTTGTACACAACACATTGGATAAAACTGGTCCTAATCATATTAATGTTCGTAGGAAACCGATACTACTAATTCTACATGTTGGGAAAAATAATTAAAAAAAAAAGAAAAATCAATCAATTATTTTTACTCATGAGAATAAATAGACTTATTTATATCCTATCATGCGACTCAATTGAGTACAACCCAAAACCCGACCCTAAAACTCTATAGGGTTTTTAGCGGGGCAGGCGGTCAGGTAACCTACAACAACCCACCCCGGTTGCATCCCTAGCCTGACCCCTTAATTAGTAAGATATTTTTTTCAATATGAGGGAGAATGATGAGCATTGGATCAACTTTTCTCAAAAAGAAGGAAGTTAGTCTATTTAGTAGTCTTGACTCTCCATAAAAAAATTGGAAGGAAAGATACATTGTTGTTGAGCTCAATAAGGAACCACGTTTCTTTAATTGTTAATTAAATTACCAAATTTGTTCCTAATGAATGGATTATGTGCCAATGATGAAGAGACTACAATTGAGATAATCAAATTTGCGCACTAGTAGTCTAAAATGGGCCTATTTCCCATGCACACGCAAGGTCTTAGCATTTTTTTAAGAGAAAGGGCCCCACTATATTCCTTGGGTTTATTTCAATGAGATAGATACTGATGTGAAATGTATTGCTCGACTATTCCTGTGTTGCTCGATTGGAGGTTGTGTGAGGATTGGGTGAGTAGCATGTATGGATAGGGGATCCTCCTAAAGCACATAGTGATGATCATTTATGATTACAATATCATTAACTTTATCCTTTCTTTTCATTCATTGCAAGCAATAGCAATACCGATAAGCAAATTTAGGCCTTTAAAAAGCTTCATCAATCTAAATATGTAAGGAGCTAATTAGGTAAATAGTGCTCTAGGCTTGTAGATTCATGAGAGGAATGACGTTGTGCCTACAAAAGTTAGTGATGTAGAGAACTTAGAAGAGGAAGACTCTTATGATGGCAGAGTTAAAGGATATTTGATGAACTTAGGAAAGGTGGCCATATTTCAGTTGGGAAGGATGGTGAGAGTTGAGGCAAGGGTGATTGGGCCAAGGACCTAATTGGCTTAGAATCAGTTGATCAAGGGAAGAGGCTTTTATCGACAAAAGACTCATTTGAAAAGGATGTTAGTTTCCTATTCATTATGCGAGTGAATGCCTTAGTATTATAATTTGTAATTCTTATGTTCTATTTTGTTGATTTTGTATGTGCTTGCAAAAAATAGAGAAACAAATACAACGCATGGGCTTTAAGGGCATTGTGTGAAAGAGAGATTTGGTTGAAGGGAATGCTAAAATTGCCGACTAAATTAAGATGACTAGAGAGGTAGGTCTTTAACCGGTTTTAACTGTTTGCTCCATTGTAAATATGATGAATGTCTAGAGAAGTGGTGACATTAAAATATAATACAGTAAAAGCTAAGGGTAAAGGATGACCATTCAGTTAACTACAAAAAATGTAACTGTGTGAGATAAGGCCTAGTAAAAGGTAGATTTGTTTGAAAAGGATCTAGGTAGGGAGAGGTGGTACAGGATGAGGAGTGACATTCTTTGGGTATTACAAACTAGTAGTTATCTTATGATGTTCAAAAGTTTGGGAGCCTATGCAAAAATGCTCAAGCTCAGCTGAAGAATAATGCTAAGAAGGCTTGTGAGAAAGAGAAGGAGAACTCCAAGCTAGTAGATTGACTAAAGATGTCCAAGCTTTAATTACTTCTAGACAAACCATTCCTTGGGTAGTTAAGCAAAAAGTGCTTGTAGATTACTCCTAGAGCAATGAGTGGGTAGATAAGGAGACTAGCATAATGTAGGATGTTGTCGAGGTTGTAGTTATCGACTTCCACAATAAGTGAACATGCAAACATATTGTTCGGGAAGTATGGTAGCATTTCCTTGATTCTGACCAAGGCAATGGGTCTACTAGAGTTGATTTCATTGAGGAAGGTCTTCAAACAAACTCAAGCAAATAGGGTGACTAAGTAGGCTTTGTGGAGGATGCCACTAAGAATGTCGATAAGCTTACCTATCCTTATCCTAAGTAGTTGTCTCCTATAGGTGACTAAGTAGGCTTGCTAAGGATTTTATTGAGCTCGTCCATCCTGTTTCTTAGTAGTTAACTCTTGCGGACTTCTCATTAGACCCTGTCGCCATTATTGGAGTATAAGGGGGAATGACCCATGATACGTCGAGTGGTGATGTTGTAATGGCAAAGGCTATCCCTTTTGATAGGGTCTCAAGTGATCCTCCTCTTGCATCAATTAAGCTTTTCAAAACTAAGCAAAGGGATGTTGAGGACCTGATTGATGAATTGACCCAGCATGTAAGGATTAATTAGTGGGTTGTCGTATGGCCATTCGGTTTGTTAATTAGGAAATTCCTTATACACTATTTATGTTATTGACTTCTTTTGTAACTTTTAATCACTACACTAGTTATCATTTAGTTTGTAAAGTACCAAGCTTTCTTTCTTTTTTAGCTTTTTTTTTTTGTTTTTATCTTTGTCTCGTATATATGTAGTGATTTCATATACATAGATTTTAACCAATTCTCCGCTATATGTTGAGAATAACTTATTGTGGTTGCTAGTTGACACGCTTTTTAGTTAAGTAATCAAATTCACTTGCTACAATAATGTTAATCTAACTTGATTTAATCGAGTCATTTTAGAAGATAGGCTCACAATCTCATGCTTTGAGATTTATGCCTTGTGTATCTTATACACTTGGTATTTGTACCGTGTAATCATGATGGACCTAAGATACATGCCATAACATTAATCTTTTTTCCAGCATTAAAGGCACATGGAAGGCCTTCCCCTAGCCATTGGATTTAAAAATTATTGCATATGAAGGTAAGGGTTTGGCAATGGATGTTCTTCCAAAGATTTGGTAGAATTGCAACAGATATCAAGCTAATCATGTTTGAATTTATAAATAAGAGGTAATAGTTATGCATTGTCTCCATCACTTAGGCTTAGGTTACTTTCTTCACTTAGAAAAATCTTTAGTGGGATTTCTATGGAAATTACCATTTCTTGTGATTTGATAATGCTCTTTAACTTGAGAGAGCAAGTTCTTGGTAATGTTCATTAACTTTCTTGAGGACTCATGTTCAAAATTATATCATTTGATTTCGGTAGCTACACAATGTTGCAACAACAACACTTATAGAGAAAATTGCAGCTTGTAACCATATTGGTTGCATTGATTTAATAACAAGGGTTCCTTTCATGTTACTAAGTAGGTATCGGTTCCTATCTTTTTATCTAATCATTATACTGATGAGGTGGTTTATGATGTAGTTCCTATGAATGCCTTTCATATTTTATTGGGTCCTCTTGGTTACTCGATTGAACTGTGAATCACAATGATAAAGACAATACTTATTTCATGTTATTCAATGGCAAGAGGGTTAAATTGTTTCCTGTGAATCTCAATGCAGTGATACAAACACATAGGGAGATAAATCCTCATAAGAAAGAACCATTGTTGTTGACACAATAGGTGGTTGAGAAGGAACTTGCCAATGGGTAACCTATGTATTTATTGAATGTGATATAAGCTTTGGGGATAGAGAGTGATTCTCTTTTTATGGATGAAGTTCAATGATTATTGAATCAATTTACTACAATTTTCCTGAAGAGCTTCCTAAGGGGTTACATCCTTTAAGAAAAATTGAGCACCAAATTAATTTAGTACTTAAAGCTAGATTACCTAACAGGCTAGCCTATAGGATGAATCCCGAAGAGACTAACGAGTTGAAGAAACAAGTGGATGAAATGCTAGAGAAGGGATTTGTATGTGAAAGCATGTGTCCATGATTGATGCCAGCATTATTGATACCTAAGAAAGAAGGTAGTTGGCGGATGTGTGTGGATAGTAGGGTGATAAATCACATTACAATAAAGTATATGTATCCTATACCATGACTTGATGATATGTTGGATGAACCGCATGGTGCCTAGTTGTTTTCCAAGATTAATTTGAAGAGCAACTATCATCCAATAAGGATAAAGGTTGAATATTAGTGGAAAATGGCTTTTAAGACCAAACATGGTTTGTATGAATGGACAATGATGCCTTTTGGCTTATCCAATGCCCCTAATAATTTCTGAGATTGATCAATTATGTGTTAAGGGATTTCTTGAGAAAATTTATAGTAGTTTATATTAATGACATCTTAATCTACAATTTGAATTTGGATAGTCATGTTATGCACTTGACTTCGATGTTCATAGTGTTGAGGAAGGAGAAGTTATATGTTAATTTAAATGTATTTTCTGTCAACATGAGGAGATATTTTTGGGATGCATTGTATATAAGGAAGGCCTTCGTATTGATAAGGAGAAGGTTAAGGCCATTACTGAGTGGCATATTCCTACTAACGTTTCTGAGGCTTGTAGTTTTCATGGACTTACTTCTTTTTACAAGAGATTCATTGAAGATTTATCACTATTGCAACATCTTTGATGGAGTTGACAGAGAAGGGAAGTTCTTTTCAATGGAACCGAGTGGCTAAATGAAGCTTTGAGTTAATCAAGCAATAGTTAACTTAGTGCCTTTGTTAATGATATCGGATTTTTAAAAAGTTTTTGAGCTTGAACGTGATTCCTCCAATGTTAGAGTTGTGTGGTTCTCATGCAAGAGAGACGTCCTATCGCCTATTTTAGTGGGAAGCTTCATGGAGCAGCTTTGACTTATCTCGTCTATAACAAAGAGTTATATTGCTTGATCCATCTTTTATAGTATGGCAGCACTATCTTTTACTAAAGAGTTCATTATGTTCTCTTATCTTGAGTCCTTGAAGTATTTAAGGAGTCAAAGTAAATTGTCAAAGCAACATGCGAGATGGGTGGAATTCTTGGAGACATTTGTAATTATTATTAAGTATAAGAAGGGTGATACTAATGTGGAAGTTGATGCGTTATTTAGAAGACATGTTTTATTAAATTCTATGCAAGCTAAGTTGTTAAGTTTTGAGCATAGACTGGGGCAACGTGTAAGAGATAGGGTGTTTGCACCTATTGTGGTAGCTTGTAATGAAGGAAGATTGGTGGGTGGTTATTATATAATTGATGGTTATTTGTTTTGACATGGAAAAGGCTGTGTATTTCATATGGTTCTATGTGTGAGATGTTATTAAAAAGGCATATAGTGGTTAAATTTCTTGGTATTTTGGCAACCGTCGTACTCTTGATGCATTGAAGGAGCATTTTTATTGTTTAGCATGGCTAACGATATTCATAGAGTGATTGAGGGATGTTCTACTTATAAGAGGGCCAATAGTAGAAGTGAACCACAGAGCTTGTACATGCCATTACCCATTCCTACTAAACCATGGGTGGATTTAAGCATGGATTTTGCTCTAGGCCTTCCTAGAATTCAAAGAGGAAATGATGGGGTTATGGTGGTAGCACATCGGTTTAGTAAAATGACATACTTTATTCCTTGCCATAAAACCAATGATGGGTTTATATTTCTAGTTTGTTTTCATAGGAAATAATTAAGCTCCATGGCTTTCCATAAGCTAATGTGTTCAATGGAAATGTTAAATTCCTGAGCTACTTTTGGAAGACTTTGTAATGGAGATTGGGTGCAAAGTTGCTATTTAGTACTAGTTGCCATCCATAAACAGATGGGCAAATTGAAGTTGTGAATAGAACATTGAGTTCTTTGTTGCAAGCCATGGTTAAGATGAACTTGAAGGACTAGGATTCATGTTTGCTTATTGTAGAGTTTGTCTACAATCATTTAGTCCATGGTGTGATGGGCAAGTCGCCTTTTGAGGTAATTTATGGATTTATTCCAATACGCCATTGGGTTTGCTACCTAGGGCTCCTATTATTGAAGTTAGCTAAAGTGGAATGGAGTATGCTTGCCAAATTTAGTAGCTACATCAATAGGTGTATGATTACTTGCAAAAGCAAAATGATAAGGCAAAAAAAAGAAGAGACAAAGGAAGACAATAGGTTGAGTTTAAGCCTAGTGATTTACTGTGGATTCACCTTCAAAAGGATAGATTTTCTACAAAAAAGAGGTTAGAAATTAACACCCTGAGCTTATGGACCATTCAAGATCATTGAGCAGATTGATGAAAATGCTTATAAGGTCAAATTGCTGGATGATTTTGGAGGAACTTTAGCTACATTCAATGTGGAAGACTTATCACTTTATTTTCTAAATGATTTGGATCAAGATTTGAAGGCAAATCTTCATAAGCCTAGGGGAGATGATAGGAATCAAGGTTCACTTGAACCAATTACTCGATCTAGAGTAGCTCAGTGAATTATCATGGATGAGCCAAATGAAGGTAAGTCAGAGTATTTGCATGATTATGAGGTGCACTTTCCTATGGGACATGGTCTGATGTGTTTAAGAGTGTTGGAAAGGAAAAATATGAAAGAAAATTCACCAATCTTGGAGTATATGGTTATGGCAAGGATAGTGGTTGAAATTGAGTAAGCAAACAAGGTCACAGACGACGACACCACCCTCCCTATGCCCACGTCGAAGACAATGCCTAAAGGCACAATCGTATGCAAGATTGGAAGAACATTGTTTACAAAGAATGAAGTCACAATTAAGGACACCACACTTGCCATGGCCGTGCCTAGGTCGATACTAGTGCTATACGACCGCATTTTAGGTCGTTTCAATGTTTGAATGTGAGATTTTTGTGGTTATTGGTGGCATGCCCTAACACACGGCTACAGGGGTCAAAGCGCCTTCAACCCTTTTATAGTTGATTTTTAGTTTCCTATTTTATTAGCTTTTTTTTTTTTCACTTTTATGCTCTATACTTTCCCTTCCTGACTTACGGGACTATATAAGGGATACTGGGGTTATGTTAACATTAGTTAGCCAACTTTTGTCAATTTGATATCCTTTGTGTTACATTACTTCTCGAATGATATTGCGTTTGTTTCTCAAGATTGTTTTTTGTTGTTTTCTTCAATCATGCGTCATGTATCGGTTGTTAGAACAATTAGTTTGATTCTTTCGTTGATGTATAATATCCAAGGATAAATCGTTCATATATTTAATTTCTTGTTTTATATAAATCAAAAAACTAAAAACATATATTAAATCCCTAAATTGTAATATAACATTAGATTTGTAAAATACATGGATTCTCTAATCCGTATCATAGTGCATTCCAATGGCAGATAGTCACTTAATAGTAAAGCTCTAGTCATCGGTATGGTGTTGTTCATTTAAGTGGACACCACTTAGTTTATAACCCCGGTGAATCCATAGATGTCACATCTTCTTGTTAGGGAGAAGATAGAACTTAAAGAGAAAATAAGTCTTCATCTTTTCTTCAATTTTTAATGCTGATTGGCAAAATTTACTTAGCTTTAGGTCGTTGAATCATTTGTTACAGGAGTCTAAAGCAGTCAACTTATTTGTTAATACCAGACAGATGTAATTGTAAGTAGTAGCTTGGAGGGGAATCTTTGTAACTTGGTCGAGATGTTGGTCAAAACTATTGTATTCATTTCTTTGCAAGTAATGAAACAATGAGCCTTTGATAATCTCGTCTTGTAGTTGCTTTTTTCATTATCCTTACTTTGCCATTCAATTTCATTTAGGTTGTGTCGTGATAACTTTTACGCTTTCTTTGCATCATGGCCCTTTTGTGGAGCAAAAATGCAACCTTTTAACTTGATGCACTTACATGAATGTAATATAGCTTAGTAGAACAACTAGAGTTAGAATTTTACGCTTGTGATTGCTTTAGTAAGGCTTATTATTGCAAAGTGAAAAGTAGTGCTTGGAGAGGTGAATGGTGAAAACTCCCTTGCATTTAGCTCATACTATTGAGCACTTTACCAAGCGTAATATACATTAGTTAGATATAGGCACTTGAAGAGGTAGCCAAGCAAGGGTTCCTCAGATTTGACACACATTTATAAGTGCTTTGCTGGGTAATATATTGCAATCGAATACGGATGCTTAGAAAAGGTAGCTAAGTGGGGGTCCTTCAGATTTGGCCTACAATTACAAGCACTTTTATGAGGGTAGTGTACTTCAATCGGACATAGGTGCTTGGAAAGGTAGCTAAGTGGGGGTTCTTCAGATTCATCTCATACTCTAAGTATATCCTTAAAAAAAAAAAAAAATGGAACATAGGTTCCTAGTGAGGTGTCTAGGTAAGAGTTCCTTAGATTTAGCTTAAATTTATGAGTCCTTCATTGAGGTTACTCTTGATAAGGCCTACAGAGGTTAGATAAGTGGGAGTTTGATAGGGTACTTGAGAGTACTCTTGTGAAAGAGAGAAAGCTCAATTTTTGCGTGCTTTTTGTATAGGCAAGTTGGTCACTACAAGTGTTGAATGTTCTATTCAAATAAGTTAAAGCGAGATGCTATGGTTAATGATTTCATTGATCATAAACAAACATTTGAGCATAAGTAAACATACATAGGTATAGTGACATGAAAATGGATTACGCATAAACAACACTAAGTTTTAAATAATGTAAATACAATAAATCAACATAAAGCTGCCTACAACAGTAGACGTCACACTCATCATTTTCCATAACATATCTTCTTAGACTGTTGATTTTCCACATTCTTGGGATGGATTACCCATTAAGTCATTTGTCCATTACCCAAGTTTTCAACCACTCTTATTGGATCTTCCTAGGTTGGGCAAGCTTCCTTTAGCCTTCTTGTATGCCCATATCAACAAGCTTTTGACTTGCTAATTCTCTAGGTTGAAAAGCCTTATACCTAACCTTCTTGTCATAATATCAAGTTGCTCTTAATTAGTGTGTCTTTTAATAGATTTGTCTTGAATCTCATCGATGGAGTCTAGGTTAGCTTTGAGACCAATGTAATTTACCATGACTTGAAAGTCTTGAAGTCTGATGGTAGGAAACTCCAACTTAATTAGGTAGACAACCTTAGTACCAAATGTCAAATGGTATGCGGTTTTACTAGAAGATGCTTGATGATTTCTATGATGCTCCAATAACACATCGAGCAATTTATTTGCCTATCATGTATTGTCCTTTTCAATCATCTTTTCTAAGCTCTCAGCAATTGTTTTATTCATCGCTTCAACTTGACCATTGGTCTAAGGGTTAGAGATTGAGGTGTATCTTATCTTGATTAGGTGACTCTAATAAAATTCCTCGAACTTAACATTGTCAAATGGTATTCTATTGCCGGTATTGAGAATACAAAGCACTCTAAATCAAGAGAGGATATGATTGAACACACAACACTATATTTTTCTCTGTTATATTGGTAACCACTTGAGATTTTGCCTATTTAGTGAAATAATCCACTACCACTATGATATACCTTTTTTGACTTGTCTTGGTAAAAGGATCGAGTATAATTATCCTCCATTAGGTGAATGGTAACTGGATCGTTAGAGATAGCAAATAGTTGCTTGGTGCATACTTCTAGTGTTGTGAACATTTCCATACTATTTTCATTGCATCTTGCTTTGTTGTCAATCAGTACTAACCATTTCTGACAGCTCTAATGTGGAGAGTTTGAATCTTGACATGATCGCTACATTCTCTAGACTATAATTCATCTAGCACTTTTGGACCTTCTCCAAGTCAAAGACAATGAAGATATGGTAGATTGCATCCCTATTAATAGAGAATATCACATATCAAAGTGAAGTTGGTAGCACTGTTCATTAACCTCTTCGCTTTTTTTTTTTCCTTATCAATTAGGACGGAATCATTCATTAGACACTTAAGAATTGGGTTCATCCATTAGGGTTCGACTTAGGCCACATTAACCTCAAGGACAGTGGAAAAGACATCCAACTGCTTCATTGATGAGAATAGTGGAAGTTATGGGATACATGCCAAGTGATTTGAGTTAGCATGATTAAGTCCTCGGTTCTTAAGGTTAATTTACTGAGTTAAAGAGGATGTTGCTATTCCCATAAGCTTATGGTGAGTTGGATGGAATTGGATTTAAGATTAATGGGTTGGTCAATCCCTTACTGGATTAGATTGAGTCTAAGAAACCCATGTCTGATAATTGATCCTTGACAAATAAAATTGTAATTAATATGTTATGAGCCATATTATGATACTTTTTATAAAAATAGTAAATATGTATTACCCTTACCAATCCTTCCATTCTACATACCTTTAACATTTTGCCTTCTTTTCTAATCATAACATTTTTGTTTAATAGGAGCCAGGCACATTTATTTAGAACTTGTCTTTCGATGTCTTTCCATTTTTGTTTTTGTTATCCATCCAAATATAGTGTAAAATTTGCCAGGGTCTTTTTCCGTCTAAAACGGATGGATATGCTGTGTAAAATTTGAAGCTCTTAGCATTTTGCAATTTGGAGGAACTAAGTATTTTTGGATGGTTTGTTTTTTTATTAGTATTTGTATCATATTATTATTGTATCGGTATTTGATTTATTTGATTGGTTTATGAGTAAAAGATCTTATCAGTATTTATTTTGATAAATAATTTATTTTTAAAAAAATAAAAAATAAAGTTAAAACGATAGGAAGATTGCAAAATAAATATACCGACTTATTTTATGTGACAGCTGACAACTATGGGTTTTATCGAGTTCAAACATCACATGGGTGGCGTTCGCTTGACCGATAAAAGTTTTATGCGTCGGCTTAAGCAAGAATATTTAAAAGCTGAAGCAAAAGCGTGTACGTCGATACGCTTTTACGAGTGATGGGAGCCGGTGAGAGTGGCGCTTTCTCTCCTATATTATATTATATATTTTCATAGTGATGTTTAAATAAAAAATTTATACATACTTGAAGAATTTAAGGAAAAGAAGAATTTTTTTTTATTTTTTTTTATCTTAGGCCTGTTTGTTTTGGGAAAAAAAATTTTAGTAATTTATTTTTTGTTTTTTTTTTATCATTTGTTAGATTGAAAACTATCTAATTAAGTAGAAAAAATTTTACCTTGCAAAAGAAAATTTAAACATTTTTAATTAAATAATTACGATTCTTAAGAGAGATGGCATTTTTTGAACTACTAAGCATGACAAATAATACTTTATTTGCATATTATTATGTTATACATAAGATAATTTCAAACAAAAAAAAAAAAAAATCTTTTTCACAAATCATAACCAAACGCATATGAAAACATGTTATATTTTAAAAATACCTTTAAGGAAAAAATTTTTTACTTGAAAAGCTTTTTCCTTTAAACAAATAGGGCCTTATCCCATATAAAGATCCTTTTTAAATAGGGAAATTAAAGAACTAATTATAATATATTATTAAATATAGTTAAGTGGTTAGATCTTGTCTTTCGTTTAAGTCTTATAAGTGTAATTTTATTTTTAACATATTTATTTATTGCTTGGATAACATCATCGTTTGTTTTTTTAATATTATTTTTTCACAATAACTAACAATATTATATTCATTTATAACCAAATATTATTTAACTAAATAAATTATCCTGAATCACTATTTTTTGTAGTAATATACTATAAATGATAATTTCATGATTCATATATCACATAAACTATTGGTAAATAATATAAATTATATCTTGATTTATTAACAATTTTTTCCTATTAATATTATTAAAATTAATGTAGATTTATGAATGATTGATTGCTTTCTAACTTATATTTATAATGAAATTTTTGTAGCATTATAAATGAAACAATAATGCAAATTTATAAGGAGAGAAATTATAGACTTATATCTATGTTAATTTATTTTATTTTTATAAATTGATAGTTATTCAATTGATATATATGCTCTAATGAAAAGAAAAGAGTGTATACTTATAACCTCTTAGAAGTAGTGAGATTTTCTTTATCATTTTTAGAATAAATGTTATTATTATTATTATTATTTTTTTGCCAATTGCAAAGTGGAGAGGAGATTCTAACATGAGAACTCTTACATGAGAAATCAGGAAAGATGCCACTAGACTATAATACCATTAGCTAAATAAATATTTTACTCCTATTAAATTCTAGAAATTGTTGTCTCAAAGTAAATATGAATGGGTCAGAATGTTGTTAATTAAGAAAAGGACG
This sequence comes from Combretum micranthum, assembly GCA_024138025.1. Classification (NCBI taxonomy): domain Eukaryota; kingdom Viridiplantae; phylum Streptophyta; class Magnoliopsida; order Myrtales; family Combretaceae; genus Combretum; species Combretum micranthum. The sequence goes on along the minus strand of JAMXBD010001824.1, from coordinate 217,751 downwards.
ATGGATGAAGTTATTGTTGGCTACCCTTAAATTTTGAACTGTTATAGCCCTAGAACTTTGACATTGTTATAAAAAAATCTCTCAATAAAATTATTAAAATATGCTTTAACACCCTCTAAATTTTAATTTTAAGTATTCTTATCTTACCAATTTATCAACATTTAAATAAGTTATTTGCATCATTTGAAAGTTTAAGAGATGGGGCCAAAAAATGAAAGTTTAAGAGACATATTTATAGTTAGGTCAAAGTTTAAAGTCCTTATTTTCATTTTTCCTTTCTTTTTGAACTTGGGTCGTTAATAACTAAATAACAACATGGAACTACTAAAAGAGAGCACAATGCACATATCCATCTAACGATGCTTTATTTTGTACAATGTTATAGGATGTTTAGATAAAACATTACAGGAAGCTCCAAACATGGTTTTTTAAACTTTGTTCAAACAAAATACAGTGTTCCACCCTAGTCGCTCACTTAACTTGAACCTTATGAGCTCTAGATCAAATGAAAATCCACGGTAGCTATTTTCTCTAGTCAAACATTTCATTTGAACGTTGTTGACTACATTTGGATAAAATTTTGTTTGTTTTTGTGTTTTTATGTAGATAACGGTTACTCTCTCTCTCTCTATATATATATATATATATAATTTTTTTTGGTGCTTACTTGTTATGTATGATTGATAAATTTATATCTTAGAAAACATGAAAAATGTCATTCAAATAGCATTGATTCTCTATAAAAAAAATAATTGAAAAAAAAAACCTATGAAAGAATCCTATTTAGCAAGGCCCTTAGTTATAATCAGAGAGCTGATTAATGATAATGGAACTAAATAGTAAAATGGAACTAATAAAAAGAGAACACCATCCATCCAATGATGCTTCATTTGAACGACATTATACATTATTTGAATAAAAATTTATAGTAAGCTTTAAACAAGGCTCTTTACACTTTGTTCGAGAAAAGTTACATTGTTCCACCTTAGCCGTTAACTTCATTCGAACCTCATAAGCTCTCGCTCAAACAAAGATCCAGATAGCTATTCTCTCTCATCAAACATTTCATTTGAATGTTCTTGATGACATTTAAACAGTCTTTTTATCTTCATGTATTTATGCAGATGATAGTTCCTATGCATTATCCTGGAATGCATTGATGATGTGTGATTGATAAATGAATATCTTAGAAAACATGAAAATTATCAATCATACAGAATTAATTCTCTATAAATAAATACTTTAAATAAAATCCTTATGTCAAGTTAGTAAGGCTATGATGGGGCAATTGATCATGAAAAAACAAAAACACAAACTTTTTGTCTCCATTGTGTCCCTGCACATCAATATCTCACACGTGTCAAGAAGTCTTTCTTATATTTTATGATTTTTTAAAATATATTTTTAACTTATTTAATGTGGGTCAAATATTTATTGGTAGAAACACAATGGATACGATATTGGGGATAGCAAATACTAATTCCAATAATTGTATACACCTTGAAATTAGTGTCAAGAGATCATAAATATTAGTGTTAAGTGGCTATTTTTTCCCTTTAAATTTATATACACTTTTCTTTTCCAATTACTATTGATTAGGGATAAGAAATCATAAATAATAAATGACATTATGTACGTGTGTATATATGTATATATATATATGTTTTGGTTGTGAATACAGAGAGTTGTTATTTAACCTAGAATTGTGTAAAAAAACCGATTGAATTAGAACAAACCGAAAGATTGGTTCTCCTTTAAAATGATTTGGTTTACACTGGTTTGATTTATGGATTAGGTTTACGATTTGGTTTGGTCAAGAGAATTGAACCATATGGTTAGAACTAGACAAAATTGTTATTTTTTCTAAAAGGAACATTAATAGTATGCCATTTATGGAAATTTAAATTACTCTCATCACTATGCAATAGCAAAAATCAATGTTGTCAAAACTCGATTAATTCAAATAGAACCCGCCATAAAAGCAGGTTAATCCACTCATTAGATCCACATTTGCATAAACCTGGATTGACTTGATTGACTAGAGACAGTCGACCTAGCAAAAAAAAAGAAAAAGAAAAAAATACCTTCTAGAATTTAGATATATTTATACCAAAATTAAATTTATAAAATATAATCATTATATTATACTTTCTTCTATTTTTAAGGTATATATCTTGTATGGATTTGATCAAAATATAGATATAATTGAGTGATGTCATAATTAAATGTGTCTTATATTTTTACATTTTATTAACCTCGATTTGACCGCTAATCTAACCTAGTTCGACCCCTGATCTCCTAGCATGTCCAGTTAAACCCTAATCCGGTTCTAACAACATTGCAAAATATTCCAAATACTTATTTGTAGAGTAACATAGAAAAGAACGAGATAAATATCTAAGCAATTTTGAAGCAACAGGTTTTTGAAACTTAACATTTCATTTGATTTGTATATATATATATATTATATTTACACACGTATATTGCTCAAACTTTCTTGTTTTCAAACCATGATTATAACAATACAAACGTGACAATGTATAAGTTTTTTAGTAAAGGAAAAAAGGAAAAAAAGAAAATAGTTTATCACCATCGTATGTGTAAAATACAAGTAAATAAATCATAAGAAAGGGTAAAAAGGTAATTTCAAGTTATTTTAAAGGTTATTTTTTGTCTTTGAACAGATAGTTATGAGCCGGGGAAAGTCGTATGTGAAAGAATGGATAAAAAGACTTAAGCTGACATTTAGGCTGCTAGCTTTGAAATAAAGGCCGCTGCCTTATATGTGAAAGCCGCCGGCGAAAAGCTCTCGGATATTTTTGTGGAAATGGTGAAAGCCGGCACATAGGCCACCGACATAAGTATGTAGGCCACTGGCGGTGGATTAAAGGCTGCTGGCATAAGTGCCAGCTTTTCTTGCCCGAAATTCTTTACATAAATAGAGCTTTAGGGTTTCTATTTCTCATATGTCCTTTTCACCTTTGCCGTCCATAGAGCGTTTTTAGAGTTCTTGAGTGTTCTTGGAAGAGAGAATCACATGGAGATCGGATTTGGATCAAGAATAAGTAATTTCGCCTTCCTTTATCAAGATTTTCATATATCGATTCGATTCCTTAAGGTTTATGCTTGGATTTTGAAAGAATTCTTTGGACAAAACCCTAGCTTCATCAATATCTGATCTTTTGAAGAATCAATTGAAGATTTTGGATTGAATCGAGTAAGTATTATCATTCTTGTATGACATATTTGATATGTAAAGATATATATTAGATGAATCGTGCCTATTCTTATGGATTTTCCAATCTATGGTTTTGGAGAAGTTGTGATTTTTTGGGGTTCTAATATGATTTTTGGTTGGAGAAATCTGAGTTTAGATTCTGAAGGAAATCTAAGGTAAGTTTTATTCTGTTAATCCATAAGTTTAATGAAGAATGATTTCATTTAGTGGTTTACTGTTCTTTCTGGATTTATGTAATTAGGGTTTTGATGTGATGATTTATATCTTATTCTTGTTATATGTTATATTCAGGAGATTTGGAGATTTCTTATTGTTTTAAGAATTTGTGGATTTGGAAAGATTGTTCCTAGAATTGGAAAAAGTACGACCTTTCCTTGTTTGCTGTATTTGCTTGCAGGTTTAGTTCTAATCGTTGCCTATAAGAACAGATATATAAATGAATTTAATTCTATTTGGCTTAATTTGTTTTTCTGAATGTCTTTGGCTTTGACTAGTAAAGACCTGGCAGATAGTGATACTGGTGAGACATCCTGATGATTCTTGTGTGTTGTTGTTCCTAGTGGAGTTGCACTTGGAGATGATTCTGGTAGATATAGGTTTATTAGCAGCATGGCCGCGGTGCTTGGGGAATACCTATTCACCAATATATGTATATAATATTTATTTTCAATATCTGGTTGTTTTTCAAGAGTTTGAGTAACTCCAAGTTTGGGATCAGAGATCTATGATTCTAAACTGTGTTATTTTGCAGGCTTAATGAAGATAATAATTCTGTTGTTTGCATTTATTTAGTTGCACATATATATACATGTTGTTTGTGCATTTGCATTTTGTTTGTGGACTGGCGTATTGGGTGTTTTCGCTCATTCCTTTCTTTTTCAGGTACAGGTGATGGAGATACTGTTTATACTTGTCTGGTTATGACTTGTATTTTGATCATGGGGATGACGATAGTAGACCTGACTACACTGCAGAGGAATAGGATGTTAGACAAGATCTATGAAAAGGATTTCTTGAGTTTTGAAGATTTTTGAAACAATATTTTGATTATTTATCTTTTTGAGGATTTGAAGTATTGGTTTTTATGTAATAGTTTATTAAACAGGATTATATGATTCAAGTTGGAAGTTAGATTTTTTCTGGATTATTGTTGGCTTTGGTTTTGCCAACTCGGGTGTGTTTTATATTATAGGAGATATTTGAAAATTATAAATTACAGGTTTTATAGGTTTTATACCTTCTGGAGTACCTTAATTGTAAGTTCATTGAGATTTTTATATGTTTATATTTAATGGAATTTAGATTTAGATGTGTGTCTCTTTTAAAAGAGGGACATGTGGCGGGTTGTAATGCCTTAATTTAGGGCGTTTAATTAATAGCGCAAGCATGTGTGCTTATAGTAATGGATGTCTCAATTAAATTGATATGAAAATTGGACCATAATTGATGTTCGGTGTAGACAGTAGAATATACACCTGCTTATTTCCAATATTGGGATTTAAATTGATTTAGAAGACGACTTTCCATATCCAATCAAGCACAATAATTAATGAAAATGAAATCAGTTATATAATTCATTATATGCTTGCTTAATTGATTAAGATTAATATCTTCACGAATGTTGAATGGGGACCCATTCATGCGCTGTCTAGCTAATTAGCTTGACAAACGGGTTAACTGTGAAAAGGATATAAGGATGATTTATAGGCCAGTAGGATGACAAATTGACACAAAATAGTAAACATTGTATATGTTTTCTAACAACAAGAAACCTAAAGTATATTCCATTTCCTCTGTATGCATATAAGATGAGAGAGCGAGCGAGGGGTGTGTTCAACAGCCCACTTCTCTGCATAAAAATTTCGTCCTACATTTACTAACTTAGGAGATGATTGTCCTATCCATGTTTTTTCCATTTCCATAACCAAAAAGCAAGAACACCGAGGTTTGCTGGGGGTATTGTCCTTTAACATCAGGATCCGAAGAGTATTTCTCAAGATTAGAGCATGAAGGTTGATGGGAAAAGGTAAATACCATTTGAATTTGATATAAGAAGAGCAAAGCAAAGGGATTAGGAAAGAGACTTTTGAGCTCAAAAAATGAGGTACTGTGGATATTAACTTTAATCGGAATTCCCCCCTTTTTTTATTTTAATTTCCAGTCTCTTTTATTTCACGATTTCTTTCCTTTTTTTTTTTTTTTTTATTTCTTCGCTTTTTGCTACTTCTATTATGACCAATTCTATGTAATGAGGTGGGGAAAAAAAATTGAAGGTGTTCATCTCATCAAAAGAAGAATATTTGTGTCATACGAATAGCAATGCCGTTGCTACCTTTCAAATTTATCCACTCACCGCGCCCATTGAGCTCCACAGCCACACCAAACCATTGCAGCCATTCAACCCACAAAACCCTTACCAAACATCGACAAAACTCAACCATCTCACAATCACCGAACCATCAAACCGTACTCGCGGAGTCAAAATTCCAACTGGCTTCTGTTTGGCAACCGAAGGTGTTTGTTTTTAATTTTCTTTTCCTTTTCTTTTTTTTTTTATTATTTTTTTTTTTTGGCTAAAAGTGGTGGATTGACCTATTTGACCCGCTTGGGTCATCCGCATCATGATTGAATTAGTCAGATCAACCGAGTCTAACCAGTTCAATCCAAAAACGGATCTCAATCATGGACCAACTCGTTTCTAAGATTGTTGCCGGGTTAACCGGATCACATTAATTGAGCTAGTTCGAGTTTGACTACATTGAATAGTACTCGTAGCAGGGAAATTATTGTTTTCAATGTGAAATAATAATAATAATAAAAGAAAACCTTTCTCTACATGCTTCAGCGAGTAGTTAGTTATCAAGAAAATTATTGTCTTTCAAAGAATTTTTTTTCAGTTTTATGGCACATATTAGCTATTTTAATCCTACACACATTAGAATTTTTTTTTTTAAATACACACATTAGATGTTGAACAACCTGTTCTTGATGTGAATTAACAATTTCCCAAAAATAGTTAAGCACTTTAAGATACATTCAATTCTAGCAACTTTTTTTCCGATAGTGCTTAAAATAAAGAAGAAAACTAAATTTATCTATGGATTCCGTTTTTTTTTATGAATAATATCTTTAATAGAAGAAGCGATGGAAATCTAACGATGGGTAGACCAGACAACTTTTACTATCTATATTTTTTAGCATTTTTATAGGCCATGTATATATTGTATCATAACCACCTAATTTAAAAGTTTAAACATAGTAGTAGTTATTATTTATTTATCATAAAATAAACAATTTTTCCTTTAATGTTCCAATGAGGTGGAAGAATTGGCAAATGCGTATTTGGAAAAATGGGATAGAAAATAATTAGTGGTAGTATCATACTTTTCTTAGTTTATTTGGACAAATTCAATCGTTTAGGTCTTTAAATCCATATTTTTGTTTTTAAAAAATATTTAATAATATCATAGTTTTTCTTATAAGAATTTTTTTTTTTTTTTTTATGTATCATCTGTGGTATTTATTTCGTTCATTTAGTTATTTTATATCAGTAGCCTTTTTAAGAACTTTTCTTTTTTGGCATGAATAGTTTTGGTTGATGATTAATGTTATTTTGAGCTGTATTGTTGCTCTTTCTCCTAGAATTTCAAGTTATTGGAGTAAATTAGAATTTTAGATGCCTATATCGTTTGAATATTTTTTAGAATCAACGATGCTATTAGGATATTTACAGAATCAACCGATTGTGATTATTATTATCATTATTTTTGCATCTCATGTTCTCTAGCTAGGTGTAATAAAATTTCCCTTTTCCGGAACTAAGAAGAGAACTAGCTGATAGCGTAAGTGGTACAGTTAATTAGAAGGAGTGAGCTGAAACTAAAGATTCGTGTGTAGAATTTGTAGTCTATGCGATTTTGTAGGGCATGAAAGCGTCAATGCTATTAACGTTCTTGCAATCGTGCTGCACTGTATGCATATGACACTCCACTCCACGCGTCTCAAATTTTTTGTCTTTTACAATTACAAAACAAACCCTATGTTTTAATACCTTTATATTACCTCAAAACATTTTATTCGTCGATATATCATTTACTAAAAACGGGATTCCGACGTCTACTAGTATTAATATCATATCTGAAAAATTAAAAGAAAAAAAATTGTTTTTGTGTTAAATAGAATTCTCCACGTCCCGTTTCCCACTTATAGGTGAGAAAACAGCCATACTAGACATTTACCTATGTGGATTTTATAGATTTCTTTATCTATATTACATATGTATATTTGATCTATATTTATAATTTATCTATATTATATTTATCTTGCATTTGTTTAATTAGTTTATGAGTAAAACTTTGAGTTTTTTTTTTTTCATATCTATCCTTTAACAAATATTTATTTAAAAAATATAAAAATATGATTTTAAATTCAAAATGGAATGCAATAAACACATCCAAAGTAATAAGAGGTAATAAATTAGGGGTTTGTTCGGATGATCTATTTTTTATCTGTATATGTATATGTATCTGTATCAAAACGATATGTGTAAATATATTTGATTTATATTTATATTTTATCTATATTTAATTTATTTGATATTTTTATGAGAATTATTAATTTTTTTTAATTTATATCTATTTTAAATAAATAATTTATTTTAAATTTTTTTTTAAAAAAAGTATTTTATCTGCTCAGTGAAACTAAACAAACAGCCCCTAGAAGTCAAGCATGTGACACTAGGCTCAATCCCGTTCGCGGGACCGCTTAGTTCATCGTTTCAAAGTTTACATGGTTACAGTAAATGAAATATAGTGGGGATTTCAAAGGTCACATCATGAAGTAAGCCATTCCGCCACTGAAAACAACGTCAAGGGCTACATGGACTGAGTGCATTAAATTTTCCAACCTCCTACCACCCTTTGAAATTGAAAGCTTCCTTTCCCATGTATCTTTATTTTTAGTACTTACGTTTGGCATTAGATATTAGCTAGTCATCTGGTGTGGTGCCGATGGTACAAGCATTTAATTTATATATAGCATCCCAATCACATACTTATCCCTTTATTTTCAATCTCCCCCCCCTTCCCTCTCTCAGAGCCATGTCTGAAGACGGGGAAGCCGTTGCAGCCACCGTCAGGAAGCAAAGTAAAGCCAGGAGGATACGCTGTCGTTTCATTGCTCTAGGCGCAATCCTACTGTTGGTTCTTGTGATTTTTATCATTATCCTTATACTAGCATTGACTATTTTCAAAACGAGGGATCCCAGGGTCCAGGTTCTTTCAACCACCCTCGAAGGCATAGCCCCTCGAATCTCCTTTCCCGTCATCAAAATCGAGATCAACGCCACTTTGAAGCTCAACATCCTAGTCGATAACAGGAACCGTGTCGACTTCTGGCATGGTCCTGGAAAGAGCATTCTCTCGTACCAGGGCAAACAGGTGGGTGAAGCTGATTTGAATCCTGGCAAGATTACTGCGAGGAAGTCGACTACATTTCCATGCAATCTCACCCTTGAGTTGGATCGGATGGCATCGGATATGGGGGACTTGATACGGGATGTACTGGATGGAGAAATTGTGATGGAAAGTCGGACTACAATTCCTGGCAGGGTCAGAATCTTAAAGATAATCAAGAAGCACGTGGTGGCCGTGTCTGAATGTCGGTTCAAAATCAACATACTCGGTATGAAGATTAGGAGCCAGGACTGTAAATATAAGACCAAGCTGTGAGCTAAAGAGAGAACGTGAAGAAAGGCCATCTTGAATGGATTTTTATTCGTGCTTTTGTAGAGTAAGATCTATTCTTCGTTGGATTTGCTATTTTGATGTTGTGCAGGATTTGGATATAAGAAAAAGTAGCTGTGTGCGTACATTTTATATTTGGGCCGACTGCTGAGCCCATGTTAATATCTGTTGGATTTTAAGTGCGTTGTACTTTTCCTTTTGTTGGTTTCCGTTTCTCGAATATGAGTTATTTAAGAGATTAGTTATTTAAGAACTTGGGGTCATAGCCAATTATGAGTACAACCAGAAGATGCACTTGTAATGCGTATACAAATATAACAATAATTTTTTAGAATATTGATTAATTTGATTTGAAACCTATATAAAGAGTAATAAATAGTTAATAATTATTCCGATGCAATATATGTATAATCAATAATGTTCTCAATATATGAAAATGTAATGTAACATGTTGGTAATAAAAATACCTATTTTTTTATACAACATTCCTCGTGTATGTCCCACACACTTGAATAGATTTTCTTTCTTAACTAAAACTTTTGTTGATGTCATCGATACTTTTCGTGATAGTACTATATAGAGTTGATTTCTTGTGGTGATTGTCGTTCAAGTAATTCACGTTGAATCTCTGGCTAGCATCATATATTTAGAAACATTATTAATTTTATCCAGAGAAAATGTGGCGAAAAATCATTAAATATGGAATCAGAGCTTTAGATCGTTATATAAAAATACATGCTTAGGCTAAAAAAAGGAAAAAACTATGTCTATTTAACTCCTATTTAATTCTATTCAAATCTTATTTAATTTCATGATTTTAGAGATATCGAAAATATTTTTACGCCCATATGCTAAAAAAGAAAAAGACTATGTCTATTCAACTCCTATTTAATTCTATTCAAACCCAATTTAATTTCATGGTTTCAGGATATCTAAAATATTTTATGTCCATATGCTAAAGACATTATATTAAAAACATTTACATCAGTATATAAAGATAGGGGTGGGCAAAAAAACCGATTGAACCAAACCAATCCGTAACCGAACCAATCCAAACCGAAAATATGGTTTTTTTTTTTTTTTATGGTTTGGTTTGAAATTTTTCAAATCCGAACCAATCCGTAAATTTATGGTTTAGTTTGAAAGGTAAACTAAACCAATCTGTAAAACCGAACCAAACCGTTTTAGAAAAATATAATAATATTTTACTATATGTTTATATGATTTCATTTGATATTTATTATTTGGTGAATATTAATTAAAATCAACTTGTCATTTTTTGAAATTTTTTTAAGCTCATGATATGTGATTTTTTGTTGTTGATGAACTATTGTTTTTTTTTAATAGCTTTTAACTTTGTAAAGTATGAAATTTATTTATTCAGTTATAAACTTTCATTATGTATTAATTGTTTAATATATTTTGTCAGCTGGTCATTTTATTCATTGATGAATTTTGTTGATAAATGATTTTTTATTTTAACTAAATTATTGGTAGATAATTGACATGATTGTTATATTAAAAACCATAAATTATGACTTATTATGTGTTGGTTAGTGAATATATTTTATTGGTAGATAATTGACTTTATAGAAAACTATAGATTAAAAGTATGATGAATTTATAAAGTATTTTGTTATGGTTTATAATATCAACTTTGTAAAATGATATAAATATTTAAGAATCTACACAAATGTAAAAAAACTAGAACAAGAAAAAATTTTAGTTGGAATTTTGATTTACACTGTAATCCAAACCGAACTAAACCGTTATTTAATGATTTAAAAAACTTATAATCCGAACCAAATCGTTACTTAATGGTTTAGTTTGGGATGAAAAAAAACCAAACCGATCCGTGCCCACCCCTACCCATTACTATGAAGTTACAAGTGGATGGATGTCCTTATATCCTTATTGGATGAGCCATCAGCACTTCTTGGGTTACAACAACATTTCCCGTAGGGGTTTTGATTTTAAATCTAAGAGTCGACGTTTGTTATAGGTAGTCCAAACTTCTTAGTTAGACTAGGTGTAATGAAAGAATGTGTTGCTCCGCAATCCAAAAGAGCAAAAGCATTTTGACTTCTTAATTGTATGCTTCCTGCATATCTAACAAGGGGATTATTACTTCTATTTGCACATCTACTGTCACGCCCCAAAGGGTACCCTAAACGCGACAGTCCACCACACCCGATATTTAAACTTACGTATGACAACCTTAGTCATCCCATGAGTTTACATATCGTGTGTAAGGTGTACTCACACACTTTTAGGATCACACTTTGATTCGAGTAGTCTTAAGAAAGCATACATAGCATTAAGAATATAAATCACAACAAGATAAATAGTTAAACTTTACAAAAGCCAAGGGGGCATGCCCCCGCCAAAAAAATAATAGGAGTCTACATCGTTTAGCTCCAATTACATATATCTGAATTTACATTAAAGAGATTTTCCTAGAAGTCCACGCCTATACTAGGTCCCGACTTCCTCAAAAGCTCTTTAATCCAATGTGATAAACCTGCACATAATGTCCTCTCGGAACATCCAAAAATAGGAACGCTGCAAGAAAAACTGTTGGGGTATAAGCTAATGCTTAGTGAGATTCATTTTCTTCAAGTAACATGCCCGACCAAGCTAAAATATCTATACAAGCAAGTTATAATTAAGCAACCATATGAATGCACAAGCATATGAGCAAACAAGCATATGACTTTCCGGTAGTCATAAGTGAATGAATTTACGCCCTCCATTCGGGGTTTGGGGTAGTTCATAAGTCATGCAACTACAATTCCAAAGTTGGTCCATAAGACATGCAACCATTGTCCCAATCTTAAGTGGGGTGGTCCATAAGACATGCAACCACAATCTTTAATGTTGGTCCATAAGTCATGCAACCATAGTTTCATTATTCGAATGGGGTGGTCCATAAGTCATGCAACCTTAGTCCCCTTTCATTAAAGACCCGCTGCCTCCCGAGTACACCTTTGTCCCACCAAAGACATACTCGACAATGATATAAGACTCACTACGTGATATGCATGTGCATTTTATTCATATAATCATGACATATTACTTAGATAATTCAAAGGTGACCATACAATTTTCAGACATTCCAAATCTATAGTAGCTCATACAAGATTATTACAACAAAACTTGCCTCGATATACTTATCGTTCATTCATGCAAGTTTAGATCACCATTCAAACACAATTTTATCTTTTTTTTAAGTCTAATGCCACTACTACTACAAGCACATCCAAGAGCATAATTAATTGAGAAATGAACTCACTTGTCCATGTAGTGAAAATCCACTAGTCGTAATAGTCCTCGGGAAGTGGTAACCCGTCCTCCAATTCACCTAGGTACAAAGAATACCCTCAATGAGCATCTCTTATGAAGTTCTATTAAACTTAACAATTTTATTTACTAAGTTCGTCAATTTCCGTCTAGGTTGAATCCTTAACTTAAAAAGGTCATATCTAACTCATTTTAACTCGGAATTTAGCTTATAATATACCGATTTATACCTACTTCGAAAGAGCTATCCATTTCTAAAGTTAATTCAAACATTTAAGGTCATTTAAGGGTCGGAAACGTACTGTACAGTAGGGTTGCGAAAATTCCAGATTTGAGCCTTTGTGAAAAATTGCAATCTACTCTATTTAACTACTTAGGTTGACTCATATTAGTCCTAAACTTGCAAGGAGATCCTCTAAACAAAATTAAGAGATTACATGCTTATCTAATCCCAAACATAATGTTCAAAAGAAACTTCTAAGAATCCATATTCATAAAACCAACATTCACAACTTGAAACTCATTGTCTTGTTTTGAGTAATTCCTTTACTAAAACTCACTTAGTTCAATGAAAATAATTTTTCCTATATTATGTATCATCCAAGCATTTCATTTTCAATGTAAAATACTTGTTTTGAGATCAAAAAGAAGGTTTTCAAAATTGGTCTTCTCATAATTACGAATTTCCACTTTGAAACTTACAATGAAAACAAGACCTAAATATTGTCTTCTACAAAGCACTTGATTTATGCAATACTTCTTAGGAAAACCCATTCAAACTTATGAAAATCCATTCCTTAAGATATCTATATCAAGAGCCTCTTATATTTTTGTCTAAAATTTCATTTTAAAGTTGAATGATGGGTTTCAAAAAATAGGTCTTGGTCTTGATCTGAATTTTCATAAATTTATTTTGGACATATCTCTTGAGAAAATTCATCAAAACTCATGGAAAACAACCCATTACATATTATATCTCAAGTACCCTTCATTTCTTGAATAAAATCCTCATTTGTGAGTTGGAAAACATGTTTTTATTTTGGATCTTTGTCTTGATCCGAGAATACAATTTTTGTTTTTGAAAATAAACTTTGAAAATCAACTTTGATTCTTGTAAGATAAAGCCTTGATGATATACATCCATCAAACCTTCATTTTCTTAACAAAAGCTTCCATTTTAAGACTTGAAAGAGGGTTTTTAAAATAGGGCATTGACAAGTTACGAATTTTTCTTTTTCATTCCAACTTGAATCTAAGATCTACTCAATATATATCCATGAAAGCATAAGAAAAACTTAGTAGTAAGCCTTGAACTCCTAGATCTACACATAAACATAACTAAAGCTTGATAAAACTCTAGATCTACAAGCTATCACAAAAACAAGAAGATAAACAAGCCTTCCATATAACAAAAATACTAAGAACAAAAGAAAACATCATCTAGAGGAGTGTTTCACTTCTTGGCATCATCATCCATAGCCTTTTAAGCTTGTGGAATATCCTTTGATGCATGAAACATCCATGGTATCATCCTAGAACATCTTATAAGAGCTAAAGGAGAAAGATTACCTCAAATAATTGCAAGAAATATGTATGGAAGCAAGAAAGAAAAATGTGGACAGCTTGTTCTCAAGAAGACAAGGCAAGGAAGAAGAGAAAAAGAGAGGAAAAAGAGAGAGGAAAAATGTAGGGTTTGTAAAAATGAAAGAGAGAGGGAATAAGATGCTTAAATAGAGATAAATGTGTGTTAAATAATTTAAAAAAAAATAAAATAGCAGCTGCATGGAGGGAGGGCTGGTCGTGATTTTGAGTGTGGGAGGAGTGAGTGTAACTTGGTTTTAACTTGCAATTTTGAAAGTGTAACAAGTTGCATCCAATTGTAACTAAAAGAGACTTTTAAAATATCAAATAAATAATTAAAAATAATGAAAAGTGGCTAATTTTATGGGGAATGGGCAGCTGCAATTTTGGGAAGAGGAGTGTAAGAAAAGCAAAAGAAGACATAATAATGTGTAGTAATGATAATGTATGTGTACTTGAGGTATGGGTTGATAAAGTGACTTTTTGAATAAAAAAATTTATAAATAAATTAAGAAAAATATTTTTATTAAAGAAGCAGAATTTTTATGATTTAAATAAATAATCAATTAAATTATTTTTAGAAATTTAACAATTTAGTTACCGGTAAGAGTAAAATAAGCTTATATGAGCTATAACTGATATTTTTAGAATCCGAAAAATTCTAAACTTGATATTTTTGAAATCCTTATAAAAATACGAGTCTAAAAATATTAAAGATATATTTTTAATTTTTCGAGCCCCGTGACGCGCTTTCCAAGGCAGTATCCAAATGGGTTCGAAATAAGCCGAAAATGAACCAATCTGATATTTTTAATAATTCAAATATTATTACGGACTATTCTAAACACTTTAATTATTTTTCGACTCCTCGATTTACGAACTCGGGTTTGTCGGATCTAAACTGTAGGGTTTTACTCAAGATCCGTTGACTTAAGGTCTCCGGTAGACTTTCCGGTTTAAGGTTTAGGGCTTAGAAAACAGGGGTTTACATCTACTGATCCTTAAGCTCTTGTATTGCTTAAAACAAAAGAATAAACAACAAAGAAGGTTCAAGGCTTACCCATTCCCGAGTCACAGCTATAGCCTTTACTGCAATCTAAGGTAGCCAAGTCTCCTTCCTCTTCATCTATCTCTTCACTCATCCATTGTCCCTCCATGTTGTAGATTCTGATTCTTGAAGTAGTTGATTATTATTTGCTTCCATTTTCATTCGTGGTCCTTATGGGAACAACTCCTCCAGAAGACCTTGTGAGAACATTCCTCCCTTGTAGACATTCATTGGCGAAATCCCTTGTAGACATTCATTGGCGAAATGCCCTTCTTGCTTGCAGACATAGCAATTATTGTTTCCCTTCTTTGAACATTTTGATATCTTATGGTCTGCATCTCCATAGAAGAAGCACTTTCCAAACAACTGAGGGCACTTCTTGGGGTAGTGTGTTCCATTGTACTTCCAGCACTTGACGTTTTTAGGAATGAACCTCCCACTATTATCATTGCTCCTATAGTTGTTGGAGGACTTGAATCTCTTTTATGGGGTTGTGGAACTGGATCCACCATAATACATTTTTCCAAAAATCAGGGCTTTCTCTTCTTCTATTCTTTTCCTCCTTTTCCTTGCTCCTTCTATAATTCAAACTCTTTCCACCAATTCTTGGTAACTTCTTGAAATGACCTAGATTTCAATTCTATTTAATTTCCATGAGTTTATTTATTTATCTTGAGTATTGAATTGAATGAGCATGATGATTATAATGGTTATGTTGCTAGTGGTCTAAAATGCATTATTTTGCATGTGTATATTGAAATTAATATCTTTGTTTTATATGTATTAATGTGTGTGTGTAATAAAATTATTAATTGTGTCTTTTGTACATTAAGGTGTTAGCTAAGTTAGATTTATAAAATCAATTTTAGTTTTACAAGATTAGTGATGGAATTTCGTTTCTTTAATTAAGTAGCATTTATGCTTAAATGAAGCCTCAAATGAGATTCAAATTCATTCCAAATGCATCCTAAATTTATATATACTTTATGGGGCAATTTTGGAATATGTTTAAGCGTATTATGCTTAATTAAACTACTTTTTGGAGGCAGCTCACTTTTATACGAATTTTGCTTCTTCTTTCTTTCTTTTCTTCTTCCGCTTTCAATTCCATTTCCAAGCTCAAGTCAAGGTCAATATCAAGTTTAAAAATCAAAGTTTTTTCTCAAGACAAGGTATATATATAATTATTTGAATTGATTTAGTTATGATTGTTGTTTTGTTTTGTTTTTCTTTCTTGAAGTGATTGTATGAATTCTTCATTGGAATGAGCTAAATGTTATCCAAATTGTTTGTTCATGCTTGGGATGAGTTATGAATGTGTTTTATAAGTATGTGAGGATGTGCATGTTATGTAGAAGTGATGGGAAGCATTGGGAGGATGTGAAGAGGAATTGTGTAGGAAATTTAGAATGGATTGATGTGGAATTTGAAGTGTTTAATTGTGTTGAATTATTTTGAGTTGCTAGGATTGAGTAGTAGAGATAGGAGTGAGTATATGAAGTTGGAAGTGTAGTTGAGGAAGGTTTAAAGTGCATTGGGATAGAATTTTTCAAAGTTGAAAAACAGGGGATTTGAGTTTTTTTTCGTTTAAGTCTGTTTTTAAAACGTACGCCGGCACCTAGGAATTCAACGCCGCCGGCGTAGAGGCAGCGTTGGATTCAAATCTCTTAACACCGACCGCCGGCTTTTACAATAAAAGTTTGCCAGCGTTTGTTCTTCAGAACGTACGCCGGCAATCTGGGTTTCTAAGCTGCCGGCTTTCGATAGGAAAGTCAGCCGGCGTTCTTTCCTTCATATTGTACGTCGGCAGCGGGAATCAGGGCCGCCGGCGTATATGTCAAAGCTGCCCGCGTATCTGGGTAAGCGGACTGCTTAGACCTCTCTGGACGTTTTTGAAAATTTTGGTTTTGGATTCTACACCGGCTCAAGGCCGCCGGCGTAGGATGCAAAGGCTGACGGCGTACCCTTGAACACTGCCAGCGCTGGCAGTGTTGATTTTCAGAGCATCGAGCACCGGCTCAAAGCCGCCGGCTTTGGCTGCCGGCCTATCCCCTGTGCTTTTGAAATTTAAAAACTTTTTCTAAAATTTTCCGAAGTTTGTTATTTGAGCAATTGAGTATTTATTAAGCGATTTGCGATATAATAGGACCTTTAAATGCTTATTTATGACTTTGTATTCAATTATTTGGATTTCTTTGATTAATTGTGATATATAGATATATATGTATAATTGTGAGAATGAAATCTAAACTTGTTGATTTATTGATTATTGTGATATTTCTATTTCAGTTAAGGATTCTTCGGTTAGTTCATCACCGAGAGATCCTAGTTATATACTAACGGGTTCAGGTACGCAATAACTTGTTTGATGATTGCTAGGAATAGGCATTCCTAATCTGATTTAAATGATTTGACTTAACTTGAATGAATTGGATGTCTATTACGCTGTTTAATCTGGTCCGAGGAGCAGCAAACCTGTCATGATGCAATGACATGTTAGTTAGGCGCTTAACCAAGTCATGATGCAATGACTTTACCATGATGCAATGGTACGCTATGATGCAATAGCGATTCTTTTTGGTTAAGTGGGTAGCCGATAGGGGGGAATAGTATCTGAGTAACGTTTGCTTAAACTTAGGGGGAAATACCATGATTTAGTTCAAAGTTTATGGGAACTTGTGAACTAGGCTCATGTTATGGACTGAGTTTAAGTAGAGTCGGGCAACGGCTTTTAAACCCTAAATGAAGCTATTATCTTCATGAAATAGATATAGGAGATATAAGTATTCGGACTGCTTATATCAACCCCCTGAGCAGCTGCTGTTACTCAGGATCCCTGAATTCCCGAAGCGTGACCGGGGTTTGAATACCCTCTTGTTGATTTGTGAAAGAAAATGTAATAAAGATAACCACTTGTTCTATGATGCATTATATTAATTTGATGATTTGTTTTTGCATTGGTTATTGTGTACTGGGCCTCTAGCTCACTTTTGCTGCTTTGCAGGTACTGGAGACGAGTTTTATGATGATTTGGGCTATGGGTCCGATTTCGAGAGATTTCTGGATGAGTGGGACGAATAGGATCCGTATACCCTGGAATTTTGGAAGACTTTTTGCTAAGGAAAATTTATGTATAGAAGGCTTATTAGTTAAGCCAATCTCTTTTTGTAATGACCTTAAGATCCTCTAGGATTCTTATGTTTTGAGAAAACATGTAATTTTTGTAGTGTCTTGTATTGGCACTAAACGATGTTTATATGATGTAAATGTATGTATAGATTGCTTTTGTTAGCAATCTTGTTTTGTTTAAAAGTTCTTTACAAAGTATAGTGGTTTTGATCAAACAATTTTCATAAACTGTTAGTTTTAGGACAACCTTACATATAATGTGAAAATTATATGTGGTTGGGGATTCGGTACTCTAAGTCTCGGGATTTAGAGGATCGGGTCTTTACAGATGGTATCAGAGCTATGTTTATGAAATTGTTTGATTAAATAGTGGTGACTTGACCTTAGATGCGGTGAGTTTAGTTAGACATATATAGGACTTGTTTATATTAAGTTTTATGTTTGAATGTCTAATTGGTTTATTAATTGTTTTGATTGATTTGACCTTGTAAAATTATTATATGTCATACATATGTTGCATGTTTGTTTAAAAGATGGATAGGTCACGAAGAGTAACCCGACAATCTTCGGAAAGAGAAAGTATGCCACCTCCTTCTCAGTCTACTATTTCAGCTTCTGCATCAGCTAGTATTCCAGCTTCTACTTCGACTCCATCACCGGCTTCGGCTTCTACTGCACCAAATCCACAGCCTCCTCAAATGCCAGCATATCCAGCTATGCCTCAGATGCCTGCTGGAGATCCGAATAATGTGTTCACTATGTTTCGAGATATGTTTGCAATAGTTCACAGTACCAACAAATGATGTATCAACAACAACAACATTTATGCAGCAATATCATCATCAACTGTGAGAGGAACCACAAGTACCAATGGGAGACCGAATGAACAAGTCAAGTTACATGATTTTGTCAGACTGGTACCTGATTTTGATGGAACTGTTTTGGATCCGACTCGAACGGAAGGTTGGATAGTGGAGCGAGAAAGCGTTTGCAGCTTGTGAAGTGCCTGAGCATAGAAAAGTTGATTTGGCTATATATATGTTGAAGGGAGATGCATATAATTGGTGGAGATTGAATAGTGAAGGATATGTAAGACCGATACCATGGAACAGATTTAAGGAAGCCTTTTTCTTGCAATACATTCCATCCACAGTGCGGGAACAAATGATATCGAGTTGGTTGAGTCTAAGGCAAGGAAATAAAACTGTTGAAGAATATCATGCAGAATATTGCAGATTGCTTAGATTTGCGGGTACAAGTTACAATGATGAGAGCATGAAAGTTCAAAAGTTTCAAGATGGCTTGAACATGGAGATTAAGAGTGAGGTCAAGAAGTTTCAATTGTCAACATTGTCTGAAACAGTAATCAAGGCAAAGTTAGTGGAACAAATTAATAATGAAAATAAAGCTCAGAGGGATAGACGTGCTACATTTATGGGCAAGAGATCGGTGACATCCTACACTCCTTATTCAAGGTTTGGTTAACAAAGGCAAGCGACCATATTTGGGTAAGAAACCAAGCTCGGGAAAGTGGTGAAGACTTCTATGCCATCCATTCCATTTGATAGGCGATGCCCTATATGTTTTGGGCCTCATGAATCATTTCAATGTAAATGGACTCCTGGAGCTTGCTTTGCATGTGGGAAAGTTGGTCATAAAGCTTCTGACTGTCCTGAACCTAAATTGAAGCCCATCTTTTGTGCTCATTGTCAACAAAGAGGTCATCATGTGGCAAATTGTAAAGAAAAGCCGAGGAATGAAGGACCGAACTTTGGAAAGGGAATGACAGCTGCTAGAGTGTTTGCTTTACAACAATGTGAGAAAGCTCCTTCGGTTGATACACTGGCAGGTATAATACAGATTGCAAATCATCCTGCATATACTTTAATTGATACTGGTGCTACTCATGCATGTATTGCTGAAAGCTTTGTGAATGAGTGTGGTTTGTCTTCTGAAGTGTTGTATGATAGAGTGATGAGTGTGAATACTCCTTTTGGTGTGCAATCCAAAGAGCCATGTGTATGTAGGAATGTTGATGTTGTGATTTCTGATGAAAGCATGCCAATAGATATGTTAGTTTGCCTTTAATCGATTTTGATGTTATTCTTGGAATGAATTGGTTGAATCTTTACAAAGCTACAATAGATTGTGTAAAGCGGAAGTGAGTTTTGAGTTGGAAGGTAGAAGACTACTTCATGTGTTGGAAAGAAGGAGACCGGGAGTATGTATTCTATGGAATTGTGGGAGAAGGATATGAGAACTACAATGGGTAGTGAAGAACTCCGAGTTGATATGGTGCCAGTAGTAAGGGAATTTGTTGATGTTTTTCCTGATGAATTACCCGGTTTGCCACCGGATAGGGAGATTGATTTTGGGATTGATTTGATACCAGGGACTACACCTATTTCTAAAGCTCCATACCGTATGGCTCCGGCTGAGTTGGAATTGAAAAGTCAGTTGGAGGAATTACAACACCTCGGGTTTATTCGTCCAAGTATTTCTCCTTGGGGTGCTCCGGTATTATTTGTTAAGAAGAAAGATGGAAGTCTAAGAATGTGTATAGACTATAGAGAATTAAATCAAGTGACAATCAAGAACAAGTATCCACTTCCTCGAATTGATGATTTATTTGATCAACTGAGAGATGCTGCATTGTTTTCCAAGATAGATTTGAGATCCGGATATCATCAACTCAAGATTAAGCAACAAGATATATCCAAGACGGCTTTCAGAACAAGATATGGACATTTTGAGTTTATGGTTATGCCTTTCGGTTTAACAAATGCCCCTGCTGCTTTTATGGATTTGATGAATAGGGTATTTAAGGATTATTTGGATCAATTTGTAATAGTCTTCATTGATGATATATTGGTGTATTCAAAGAATGTGGAAGACCATGAGAAACATTTGAGACTTGTATTGCAAAGATTGAGAGAGAGGAAGCTTTATGCTAAATTTAGCAAGTGCAAGTTTTGGTTGAGAGAAGTTGCATTTTGGGACATATCATTACAAAGGAAGGGATATCTGTTGATCCGGAGAAGATTAGAGCGGTATTGGACTGGCCACCACCGACGAGTGTCACGGAAGTACGAAGTTTTCTGGGTTAGCAAGCTATTATAGAAGATTTGTACAAGGTTTTTCCAAAATCGCTTCACCATTAACTAAGTTGACGAGAAAATATGTGAAGTTTGATTGGGATGAAGATTGTAATCGGAGTTTTCTTGAGCTGAAGGAACGATTGGTTTCTGCACCGATTTTGGCATTACCAGTTAGTGGAGAAGAGTTCGTGATTTATAGTGATGCTTCACTTCAAGGACTCGGATGTGTTTTGATGCAAGATAATCGAGTCATAGCTTATGCCTCAAGACAATTGAAGCCCCATGAGAGGAATTACCCAATTCATGATCTCGAGTTAGCCGCGGTGGTATTAGCATTGAAGCTTTGGAGACATTATTTGTTTGGTGAAAAGTGTAAGATATTCACGGATCACAAGAGTTTGAAATACATTTTCACTCAAAAGGAATTGAACATGCGACAACGAAGGTGGTTGGAGTTAATCAAAGATTACAATGTTGAAATTTTGTATCACCCGGGAAAAGCTAATGTGGTAGCCGATGCGCTCAGTAGAAAGAAATCGATGAATGTGGAATCTTGGTTACTACTCAACGGGAATTACAAGAAGATCTTCAAAGGATGAATATTGAGATAGCTATGGAAAATGGACGTTATGCTAGCGAGTTTATCATTGCAACGATTCTGGATCAAATCAAGCAAGGACAACTTGAAGAACCTGGAAGCCAGAATTGAAAAGTATGATAGGTAAAAAGAGGAGAAAAGAGATGAGGATTGATGATAAGGGTATTATCAGGTTTAAGGATAGAATTTATGTACCCGAGATCTATGATTTGAGACACCAAATTATGAAGGAAGCACATTCCTCCTCATATTCAATTCATCCGGGAAACACGAAGATGTATCGAGACTTGAAGCGACATTTTTGGTGGGAAGGAATGAAGAAGGACATTGCAAGATTTTCTCCAAGTGTTTGGTATGTCAACAATGAAGATCGAGCATCAACGGCTTGGAGGAGAATTGCAACCATTGAAGATTCCGGAATGGAAATGGGATGAGATAACTATGGATTTTGTGACAGCTTTGCTAAGACAGTAGCCAAGAATGAAATGATTTGGATCATCGTGGATCGACTCACGAAATCATCACATTTCATTCCACTGAGAGTCGGGTATTCACTGAAAAATTGGCTCAAATTTACATTCGAGAGATAGTGAGATTACATGGTATACCAATGACCATTACTTCAGATAGAGATACGAGATTTGTCAGTCGATTCTGGAAAAGTCTTCATGAAGCTTGGAACAAAGTTACAATTTAGTACCGCTTTTCATCCACAAACTGACGGGCAATCAGAAAGGACAATTCAAATTCTTGAAGATTGCTTAGAGCTTGTGCATTGGATTTTGGAAAGAATTGGGATGAAAACACTTACCTTTGGTTGAATTTGCTTACAATAATAGTTATCAGACATCAATTCAGATGGCTTCGTATGAAGCGTTATCTGGAAGAAAATGCAGATCTCCTTTGCATTGGGATGAATGGGCGAGAGAGTATTGATTGGACCTGATTTGGTACAACAAGCTGTTGATAAGATTCAAATGATCAAACAGAGATTGAAAGCTGCTCAAGATCGATATAAAAGTTATGTCGATTTGAGAAGAAAACCTTTGGAGTTTGAACTTGGAGATCATGTATTTCTCAAGATATCCCCGACTAAGGAGTTTTCAGATTTGGTGTGAGGAGCAAATTGAATCCAAGATACATTGGGCCATATGAAATATTGGAACGGATCGGGCCATTAGCTTATAGATTAGCGTTACCAACAAGTTTTTCAGGTGTTCATAACGTTTTTCATGTGTCTCAGCTTAGAAAATGCATATCTGATTCCAATGCAATATTGGATACAAATCAACCAGAAATACTACCAGATTTGACTACTGAGGAAAAGCCGATTAGAATTTTGGGAAAAATGGACAAAGAATTGAGGAATAAAGTCATACCGATGGTGAAAGTCCAGTGGAGTAACCAATCTGAAAGAGAAGCGGTTTGGGAAGTAGAAAGCGTAATGAGACAAAAATATCCGGAACTTTTTGAGTAAGAAGATGAGTAAGTTTCGAGGACGAAACTTCTTGAAGGAGGGCAGAATGAAATGACCTAGATTTCAATTCTATTTAATTTCCATGAGTTTATTTATTTATCTTGAGTATTGAATTGAATGAGCATGATGATTATAATGGTTATGTTGCTAGTGGTCTAAAATGCATTATTTTGCATGTGTATATTGAAATTAATATCTTTGTTTTATATGTATTAATGTGTGTGTGTAATAAAATTATTAATTGTGTCTTTTGTACATTAAGGTGTTAGCTAAGTTAGATTATAAAATCAATTTTAGTTTTACAAGATTAGTGATGGAATTTCGTTTCTTTAATTAAGTAGCATTTATGCTTAAATGAAGCCTCAAATGAGATTCAAATTCATTCCAAATGCATCCTAAATTTATATATACTTTAAGGGGCAATTTTAGAATATGTTTAATGCTTAATTATGCTTAATTAAACTACTTTTTGGGGGCAGCTCACTTTTATACGAATTTTGCTTCTTCTTTCTTTCTTCTTTTCTTCTTCTCTTTCAATTCCATTTCCAAGCTCAAGTCAAGGTCAATATCAAGTTTAAAAATCAAAGTTTTTTCTCAAGACAAGGTATTTATATAATTATTTGAATTGATTTAGTTATGATTGTTGTTTTGTTTTGTTTTGTTTTTCTTTCTTGAAGTGATTGTATGAATTCTTCATTGGAATGAGCTAAATGTTATCCAAATTGTTTGTTCATGCTTAGGATGAGTTATGAATGTGTTTTATAAGTATGTGAGGATGTGCATGTTATGTAGAAGTGATGGGAAGCATTGGAAGGATGTGAAGAGGAATTGTGTAGGAAAATTTAGAATGGATTGATGTGGAATTTGAAGTGTTTAATTGTGTTGAATTCTTATTTTGAGTTGCTAGGATTGAGTAGTAGAGATAGGAGTGAGTATATGAAGTTGGAAGTGTAGTTGAGAAAGGTTTAAAGTGTATTGGGATAGAATTTTTCAAAGTTGAAAAACAGGGGATTTGAGTTTTTTTTCGTTTAAGTCTGTTTTTAAAACGTACGCCGGCACCTAGGAATTCAACGCCGCCGGCGTAGAGGCAGCGTTGGATTCAAATCTCTTAACGCCGCTTTGCTAAACCACCGGCTTTTACAACAAAAGTTTGCCAGCGTTTGTTCTTCAGAACGTACGCCGGCAATCTGGGTTTCTAAGCCGCCGGCTTTCTCTAGGAAAGTCAGCCGGCGTTCTTTCCTTCATATTGTACGCCGGTAGCGGGAATCAAGGCCGCCGGCGTATATGTCAAAGCTGCCCGCGTATCTGGGTAAGCGAACGGCTTAGACCTCTCTGGACGTTTTTGAAAATTTTGGTTTTGGATTCTACACCGGCTCAAGGCCACCGGCGTAGGATGCAAAGGCTGACGGCGTACCCTCGAACACTGCCAGTGCTGGCAGTGTTGATTTTCAGAGCATCGAGCACCGGCTCAAAGCCGCCGGCTTTGGCTGCCGGCCTATCCCCTGTGCTTTTGAAATTTAAAAACTTTTTCTAAAATTTTCCGAAGTTTGTTATTTGAGCAATTGAGTATTTATTAAGCGATTTGCGATATAACAGGACCTTTAAATGCTTATTTATGACTTTGTATTCAATTATTTGGATTTCTTTGATTAATTGTGATATATAGATATAATATGTATATAGTTGTGAGAATGAAATCTAAACTTGTTGATTTATTGATTATTGTGATATTTCTATTTCAGTTAAGGATTCTTCGGTTAGTTCATCACCGAGAGATCCTAGTTATATACTAACAGGTTCAGGTACGCAATGACTTGTTTGATGATTGCTAGGAATAGGCATTCCTAATATGATTTAAATTGACTTGACTTAATACTTGAAAGAATTGGATGTCTATTACGCTGTTTAATCTGGTCCGAGAAGCAGCAAACCTGTCATGATGCAATGACATGTTAGTTAGGCGCTTAACCCAGTCATGATGCAATGACTTTACCATGATGCATTGGTACGCTATGATGCAATAGCGATTCTTTTTGGTTAAGTGGGTAGCCGATAGGGGGGAATAGTATCTGAGTAACGTTTGCTTAAACTTAGGGGGAAATACCATGATTTAGTTCAAAGTTTATGGGAACTTGTGAACTAGACTCATGTTATGGACTGAGTTTAAGTAGAGTCGGGCAACGACTTTTAAACCCTAAATGAAGCTATTATCTTCATGAAATAGATATAGGAGATATAAGTATTCGAACTGCTTATAACAACCCCCTGAGCAGCTGCTGTTACTCAGGATCCCTGAATTCCCGAAGCGTGACCGGGGTTTGAATACCCTCTTGTTGATTTGTGAATGAAAATGTAATAAAGATAACCACTTGTTCTATGATGCATTACATCAATTTGATGACTTGTTCTTGCATTGGTTATTGTGTACTGAGCCTCTGGCTCACTTTTGCTGCTTTGCAGGTATTGGAGACGAGTTTTACGATGACTTGGGCTATGGGTCCGATTTCGAGAGATTTTTGGATGAGTGGGACGAATAGGGTCTGATTACCCTGGGCTTTTGGAAGACTTTTTGCTAAGGAAAAGCTTTGTATAGATGGCCTGTTGGTTAAGCCAATTTCTTTTGTAATGACCTTAAGATCCTTTAGGATTCTTATGTTTTGAGAAAACATGTAATTTTTGTAGTGTCTTGTATTGGCACTAAACGATGTTTATACAATGTAAATGCATGTAAAGATTGCTTTTGTTAGCAATCTTGTTTTGTTTAAAAAGTTCGTTACAAAGTATTGTGGTTTTGATCAAACAATTTTCATAAACTGTTAGTTTTAGGACAACCTTACATATAATGTGAAAACATTATATGTGCTTGGGGATTCGGTACTCTAATTCTCGGGATTTAGAGGATCGGGTCTTTACACTTATGATGTCAAATTCTTTTAACCTCATTCTCAAGTCTTCATCCAATCCTCTTATGAAGACTTGTCTTTTCAATTCCTCGCTGTACTTGTAGGAGTCAGGGGCATATTGCAGCATTCTACTGAACTCAGTCTCGTACTGCTCAATAGTTAATCCTTTCTGAGCAATTTGTGAGAAGTCTGCACTATATCTTACTCGTAAGCTTCTTGGGAAATAATTTTCTAAGAACTCATGTCTAAACATTTCCCAAGTGATTGGGTTCATTAGCTCTCTTTTCTTTGATTCCCACCATATTCTAGCATTTAGACTAAGCATGAATGTCCCATACTTGATTTATAGGTAATGCGGGACCTCATATGCATCCAAAAACCTTTCAATCTGAGTAAGCCAATCTTTGGCCTCATCTGGCTCATCGTAAGCTCCATCATAATAACGGTTACTTCGGATAAAATCAAACAACATACTCTTGTATGGCCTTAGCGGTGGGGGTGGAAGTAACGGTGCATTTTGGGGGTGCACACTCCTTTGTACAGATGCTTCAATTGACACTTGCTGTTGCGACGGAGTTGATACAGGTGCCGGTGCTGGCGCGGTTTCGGGTACGAGTTCGGGTGCAAGTGCAGGCAGGTTCTGCCTGATAGCTTCTAACACTTGGGTTGGATGTCCTATTGTAGCATGAAAGTCTACTTGCGATGCATCGGCTGCTTATGGGGCAGGCTGTTCTACTTCAACTTCCGATTGGTTGGAGCCACTTTGCTTCTTCCTACGTCCTCTTTTAGTTCGCTGTTTAAATTTTTCTAAGTTAGGTTTATCATTTTGATATCTTAGTTAAATCTTTGATGAAAATTTTTGCTGATATAATGGAAACTTACTTACATAAATAGTTACTGAAATAAAATTTCAATCAAGGTAAATTTGAAGATCATACTTAAAACATAAATTCACTGGAAAATTGAAATAGCGGGTGCAAGATCCTTACACAGAAATAGCAACAAAGTTAATAATAACAACTACACAGAAAAACAGCAAAACACCATTCCGAAAACTTAAAAAAGGTAGACTAGGATCACTGATCTAGTCGTCAATTACAAAATTGAGCTGGACTAAAAGGGATATGCTTGGTTTCCTTCCTTCCTTCATTCTTCGGGCGCATCTCCAGGATTTCTACTGGACAACCCTGAGTTTCTTTTCCTCATAAATTGTTGAAAATATTTCTCCCTCTTCCTGGCTGCTTCCCTCGACCTTTCATGTATGTTAGTTAGTTCTGCTTCAGTCAGATTCGACACTATATCATGAATGGTTCTCCAGGTAACATCCTCTCCAGCTTCCTCGCTATCATTGACATATGTCATTGGTGGGGTGCCATCCATGTCCATGGTTGAGTCTGCCTCTTATCTCCTTGAGCCTGCTGTTCTTCCAAATAGCGGATGATTCTTGTTTCTTCGCCATTCCAGGGTTCATTGACTCCAGAAGCGGTCTGGGTTCCTGCTTCTTGTTTTGGTCCTCTTTCTTGGTCTTCATCCGGATCTTCATTAGATTCTTCCTCAGAATCTTCACTTGCTTCTCTCATCTGCTCCTCTCTTATTATCATTCCATTCTTGCTTAGACGTAGAACCTCGTTCCTTCTTAGCTGGACTCCGGTGAAGGTTGGTGGCTCGGTGGATATTTTAGTTGGTGGTCATAGAACTTCTTAGTAAACTCCATGCTAGTGGAAAACTTTGCTGAGATCAGCTTTCATCCATTCTAGGTGATTTGTTAAATCGTCATGTACGTACACAAATACTGGTCTAATTAGTATCCAAGTTTGGAAATCGAGAAAAGTTCGGCTTCCATCTTCCCAAAGGACAAACGTAGCTTCCTTCAACATCGGTCGGTCTTTGGCTATCGCGGCGATCCTCTCTACGGCATAGATCATTTCTATCTCAGACAATTTCTTTCCTATGGGATAGTTATGGATGGTCTGCGCATCTCCTTTTCACTCTGTATTCATCATTCCTTTCTTCCAGATCATAAAACTTTCGGATGTTCTTAGGTTGTCCAGCCAAAGCAAACTCTTCACACAACATCCTAAGTCTCAGACTGTAATTCTCCAACTTTTCAAAGGGTCCCTTTCTAAAATTTTTAGCCTACAGATGGGCCTAATCTAAGGTAATCTATGCAAAAGAGAGAGAAGTCAGAAAACTTATTCTACCCATTCTATCTTATCTAGATCTTTTCTTATTTTTATTCTAGTTTGTTTATTCTTAAGTCCAATTCTATAATTATGATTCCTAAATTCTTAACCATGCTCTAATACCAACTTAAACTGTCACCCCCAAGGGGTACCTTAAACACAACAGTTCGCCACACTCAATATTAAAGCTTAAGTATGACAACCTTAGTTATTCCCAGAAACTTCGATATTAAGTGTAAGGCGTGCTCTCACAAATTTAGAGGAACATACATAGAATTATGAAGGTTAAGAAGATATAATAACAATTTAAAACAACAGTCTTACAAATCTTAGGGGCATTCCCCAGCCACAAATAGCTATAATCTATTACAAAAATATTTCTATGAAGTCTACATCTTATCCAACACTAAAATTGATCTAGAAATTCCTTAACCAAAAAGGAAAATACTTGGCTATAGGGTCCACATAGCCTCAACCACAAATAGGTGAACTGCAAAAGATATCTATAGGGGTATAAGCTAATAGGCTTAGTGAGAACTACTTTCATAAATAAACTTCGTGTATAATGAAATTCAAACAAGTTATTTAAGCAGACAAATGAAATGCAACATACACGTAGGCAAACAAGGCATATAGTTTTCCAGAAACTATATGTTGAATGGATTTACGCCTCCCATTTGGGGTTTGGTGATACGTAACCTCAAAACAAGTAGTTTTAGTTAAAAATTATGCTTTCGATCAATACCGCCAAGCATATTAAGTTTACTTGATTTGAGCCATGCTTTCGGACTTCCACCGAGCATTTAATTCCATGTCGCCAAGCAATCGCTTCCGATCATAACTGCCAAGTGTTGCTTTCGACCGAGCTACCATCCTTCCCACCCAATAATAATAACCAATGCAATGTGACTCAGTTAGTAGTATGCATGAATCAATTTATTTATCATATCATAGCATCATTATTATCAATTTAAGGTGATCATAGAATTTCGTACAAATCAAGTGCTATAGTAAAACAAACATTTAATCAATTCCGGCCTCGATATTTTTAGGATCCTTTCAACAAAATTTTCGCATACATATCAATTCGTCTTTTCTTAATTCTAATGCCACTAAACTACAAGCACAATCAATTAAAGTACTTTAAGGAAATAAACTCACGATGCCATGTCGACACTTCTTTAAACAAATGAGTCGTTCACACAATCCACTTAGTCGAAATAATCCTCGAGGTATCGTTATCCTTCTTTAGAATCACCTAGTCAAAGAAAATACCCAAAATGAGTATTTCTTGATGACTTTCTTGAATTTTGACAAAACAATGTCATAAGAACATCAAAGTTCATGTAAAGGATGATTCCAATTCAAAATGGCCACACTTGGTGGTTTTAACTCGGAATTGCGTATATAATATACTGATTTTTATCTACTTGAAAAATCTATCCATTTCTAAAACTATTTTCATCAGACTAGATCATTTAGGCTCCAAAATAGTGGTGATCAGATTCACCATGAATTTTCCTATCCCAAAAGCAATTTGTTTCAAACATTAAATCATAAAAAAATACTTTGATAAATACTTAGTTATCTATATAGTTGAAAAATTCCTTTTTCATAGATATATAGCTCATATTTCTTCCATGCTTAAGTGTTTGTTGTCCAACCAAATTTTTTGAGTAAAACAATATAAATCAAGAGTGTAGAAAACCATAGTTTACAAAGTTCCATTTTGTAAATTCTTGAAATGAATATGTTGATTCTTTTGTTTTCAAAGAATTACTTTTATGTTCATCTTACTATTTTTTCTAAATGACTTTTCGATAAAATAAATTTCTTCTTTTCTGAATTCTCAACATTAGTGCGACTTTTTCTATTTATTTTTTTTGACTATTTATTTGAAAAATCTTTGTTTTGAAAACTCTTATTTTCATTTTAAAGGGTTTTCGTTATAATATGTTTTTATGAAAATATTTAAGTACCAAAGTCATCTTTTTTTAAGAAAACAAAGCAATATATAAAAAAAATGATTTAAAAAGCTCTTTTCAAAACAAAAGTATTTTTTTTTAATTGTGGTGAGTTCTTATTAAAACTTGGAAAAGAATGACTTTACTTTTGTTAAACCAAAGAATTTATATTTCATATAAAACCATTTCATAGGTGGTAAAATCTCTTTTTTGTCAAAGTATTATTGGAGCTTTAAAGATTTGGACAACAATCTTAATGGGCATAATTATGAGAAATAACAACAAGCAAAAATAACATAAATAATATATATATATATATGTAGATACATAATTATACTTAGTTAGATATAATAGCAATAATAATATGAAGAAGGTAAATTAATAATATAAATAGATATTCATGAACAAGAACAATACATGAACATAGTGTAGCTTCCATAACATTTAGTTTTTGGAAACTCACATCATGGTCATGTAAAGTTACATGACATGGGAGAAAAAACTTGGGAGTCTTAGCTTCTTCAAGGCTCCCAAGACTAAAAAGTAGGCTAGTCCCAAAAAGAATAAAATAAAAGAAAGAAAATTATTTTGACTTGATGAGGACAAGTCTAAGACTAGAGACTAGTCTTAAAACAACAAGAAATAAATAAATTGCGAATAAATAAATTACTTTGCATGAAAGTAAATAAATTGTAAATGAGCTTATATGCTCTAAAGAATATATATATATATATGTAGATACATAATTATACTTAGTTAGATATAATAGCAATAATAATATGAAGAAGGTAAATTAATAATATAAATAGATATTCATGAACAAGAACAATATATGAACATAGTGTAGCTTCCATAACATTTAGTTTTTGGAAACTCACATCATGGTCATGTAAAGTTACATGACATGGGAGAAAAAACTTGGAAAGAAAAGTTTACCTAAAGAGGGTTTTTGAAGTATTATGTGGGAATGGATTTTGTGTATGTAGAAGGTGGTTTGAGATTATTTTGAGAGAGTATTTGGAGAGTATAGTTGGAGAGAGTGTTGAGAGGAAAATTTTAAAGAGTTTTGGTAGTAAATTTGTGGGTAGTAATTGTGTGAAAGAGGTGAAAAAGGAGGGGGTATTTATAAGAAATGAAGAGTGAATTTTTGTGTGATTTAAATAAAGAAAAAATGAAACAAAATTAAGGGAGAGAGAGAGAGTGATGCATCGACCAAAGGAGTGAGGAGAGAGAGAGTGTTTTATTTTTTGTATTTTTGTTGATTAAATGTAATAATAAATCAAGTAGATGTGAAATAAAGTTATGGGAAAGGTAAAAAGTAAAGGTAATAGGTTATGATGTTGTAAGAGTAGGTGTTAGAAAAAGTAGAGATAAAAGAATAGTGTAGAATAGTAATGAATAGTGTAATGTAAAGTAGATATGACTAATAAAGTACCAGTAGTAAGAAAATACGCGTATAATTCCGATATCTGTTATTTTTACTTACCGAAAAATTATAAAATTGATATTTTTGAAAGCCTTACATTTTTACGAGTCTAACGGTATATCCAGAATATTTTTATTATTCTGAGTCCCAGGACATGTTTTCAAGAACTGTATTCGTTCGGATTTAAAACGATTTGCGGTTTTACTAATCTGATCTTTTTAAGCTTCCTTATGTAATTACGAACTACTCTACATACTAATCTCTTACTTACTTTCTCAGGATTGCTTATACGGGATTGCCGAACTTAACCTATTTCATCTAACTAGGGTTTTGTTGACTTTAAGGTTTCCGATTGACTTTCCAATTAAGGTTTAAGCTAAGCCGATCCCAAAACTTTGGGGGTTTACACCTGTGTTGTTTGTCAAAAAGAAGGATGGATCTATGGGACTTTATATAGATTATTGAGACTTGAATAAGGTCATTATTAAGAATAAGTACTCGATTCCAAGGATAGATGACCTGTTCGATTAGTTGCATGGAGCAAAAGTGTTTTCTTGTGTTGATCTAAGGTATGGATACTACCAAATTCGAATTAAAGTTGATGACATACCTAAGATAGGTTTTTTGGACACGGTATGGTCATTATGAGTTTTTAGTTATGTCTTTTGGGTTGACTAATGCACCGAAAATCTTCATGGACTTGATGAATAAAGTTTTTCGATCGTTGCTGAATATGTGTGTGATAGTTTTCATTGATGATGTGTTGGTGTGCTTTGCTTCGGATGAGCAACATGATGATCATCTACGCATGGTGTTATGGTTTTTGAGAGAAAATAAGTTGTATGCTAAGCTATCAAAGGATGACTTCTAGTACAGATAAATATCGTTTCTTAGACACATAGTATCAACAAAAGGGATTTCTATGGACCCTGAAAAGGTTAAGGCTATTGTTGAATGGAAAAGGCCTGTAATAGTAACTGGAGTGAGAAGTTTCTTGGGTTTAGTATGTACTATAGAAAGTTTGTTCAAGACTTCTGCAAGATAACCTTACCTTTAACTTAGCTAACTAGGAAAGATAAAGAGTTTGAATGGAACAAAAAGAGAGACCAGAGTTTTCAGGAGTAAAAAAAAGGTTGATATCTACACCAATGTTGGTTTTACCTAATGACGAGGATTCTTTTGCCATCTATAGTGATGCATCGAAGTGTGGACTAGGATACGTGTTAATGCAAAGTGGAAAATTGATTGCATATGCATTAAGACAGTTAAAGCCACATGAGAAGAATCATTCAACTCATGACTTGGAATTAGCAGCTATCATTTTTTCACTAAAGATATGGAAACACTTCTTGTATGGATAGAATGTGAAATCTACACTGGTTATAAAAGTTTGATGTATTTGTTCACTCAAAAGGAATTGAGCATAAGATAATGTAGATGGCTAGAGTTGATTACGGATTATGACTTAAGCATTAACTATGACTCGAAAAATGTTAATGCTATTGTAGATGCTTTGAGTCATAAGAGTCATGGAGAGGTAGCCTCGATGCTTACGGGACAAAAAAAGCTTATAAGAGAATTTAGAAGGCTGAACTTGGAATTTACCTTGCAAGATCCAAAGGTTGAGATTGCATATCTTGTAAGCCCTAGAAAATTTCAGTAAATAATTCCAAAATAAACGTTGAAGATAAACTCTAAAAATGACTCCAAATTAAAACCAAACATCGACTAGTCCTAAATCACGAACGAACCTAGAAATTTCTTAATCTTGAGAAAATAAGAATCCTTAAAAATAAAATAAGAACTCAACAGTCTTCAAATTCAAAACCACTACGAATAACAAATTTTATACTTAACTCTGACTTGTAAAATCGGGTAATATAGAACTCAAAAACAAATATTATAAAGTAAATAACGATAAACCTTTGGAAATAAAACTCAATTCAAGAATTCCGAAAACATTAAGAGATATTAAATACTTACAAAAATAAAATTTAAAATAAATTTCTCAAACTAAATGTTGTATAAACATAAACCCTTGGTTTCCAAATTGGTAAAGATCTAAATCGGAAAGTCACCTAGGAACTCTAAGTGGAATACAGTAGTTTAAGTCTGGCAATCTCTCGCTCTTAGCCCTAGAGGCCGAGGTGTGATTTAAGTGTGAAGAGTATCTCGTAGTAATATAAGGTCATTTAAAAATATCAGATTCGTAAATTTTTGACCTATTTCGAACCTGTTCGAATACAAACTTTGAAAAGCGTGTCCCGGGGCTCGAGATATAAAAAATATACCATTAATACCGTTAGACTTGTATTTTCATAAGGATTTCAAAAATATCAGTTTTATAATTTTTCGATAACTAGAAATATCTGATTTTGTGATTATATTCGTATTTCTTTACTACCAGTAATTAACTAGTCTTTTGCACTATTCACTACTATTCATTACACAATTTTACTATTCTCATAAACCCTTATATTTTTAGATAAATATTTTATATATCATAGAAAATTCTGTTTTTCTAAAATTTAGTTTGTTTTGGGTTTTTACGGGATGACTTTCTGTTTAAGACTCGATACTAAAAATAAAATAAAATAATTTAATAATTGGAAAATATTTGAAAAATATTTTTATTTTCATAAAATAATTTTTTATAATTTTTCAGGTTGTAAAAATATCAATTATAGCTTATATTTGCGTATTTTGATCATATCTGTAACTTATTTGATAATTCACTAAAATAAATTAATTATTTATCTTATTTTAATTATGAAAATTCTGTTACAAAAATTTTGAATGAATTTTCTTTTTTTTCTTATTTTTATTTTATTTATAAAAAAAATACTCTTACAAACCCATACCTATATTACACCTTTCACACATCACTTCTTTTTCACTTCAATCTTTCCACACTTCACTCATCACTTCATGGCAAAATTTTTGACCTCTTTTGCTGCCTTTTTTCCTTTGAAATACTCCAAAAATTGATTAAAATAAACCTATTTCAATCCTTCTTTAAGAAGCAACACATACACATTAATTATACATTACAATTTTAAGTCAAAAACCAATCAAACTCCTCCCTCTCTCTTCCCAAAATCACGCCAGCCCTTGTGGATGTCTTTGCTGCCATTTTATTTATTTTTTACTTCATTTTAAGTGTCTTTAGCTCCTCCTATCCTTCTATATACACCCTCTCTCATTCACACATTAACCCTTTATCATTCTTGCAATTTTTTCTCTCCATATTCCTCTCTTTCTCTCTTCATTTTCTCTTGTTCTTACAAGAGAAGCTTGCTGCCCCTATTCTTTATATAAGCTCCCACATATATTTCTTGATGATCCTTAGGTAAAACTCTTATTCCAAGCTTCCATAGATGATATAGGTTAAGTATAGTGAGAGTTTCGTGTATCAAATGACCTTCCATAAGCTTAAAAGCTAAGGATGATGATGCCAAAATAAAACACTCATCTTATCCATGATTATTCTCTTGTAATATTATTATTTTCTTGCTAGCAATGGTTATATTTTGTAGATCTAACTTTTATGTAGCTTTGATTATGTTTATGTTTAGATCTATGAGTTTATAGTTTACTACCATGGATTTCTTTTATATTTATGTTCATAGTAAGTGTAGATCTTGGTTTTGAACTCAAACAAAAATGGTGAAATTCGTATCTAGGCAAGACCCATATTTAAAAACCACTTTCCAAGTGTCAAAATGGAAGTTTTACTTGAAATAATGAAGGCTTAATGGGTATATATCATAAAGACTTCATTTTATATGGTTCAAAGGTGATTTTCAAAGATTATTTTTCAAAACAAAATTCTATTTTCGGATCTAGACAAAGGCATAACTTAAAAACATGTTTTCCAACTCAAAAATGAAGTTTTTATTTATGATATGGAAGGCTCTTAAGACAGGATATGTGAGGGATGAATTTTCATAAGTTTAGATGGATTTTATCAAAAGATATGTCCAAAAGCAAATTTTGTAAATTCGGATCTCGACCAAGACCAATT
Organism: Combretum micranthum; assembly: GCA_024138025.1. Taxonomy (NCBI): domain Eukaryota; kingdom Viridiplantae; phylum Streptophyta; class Magnoliopsida; order Myrtales; family Combretaceae; genus Combretum; species Combretum micranthum. Next base: position 182,038 of record JAMXBD010001824.1, on the reverse strand, counting down.
TTGGAAGCCCATTTTTCAACACCAAAATGAAAGATTTGTTTAAAAAATAAAAGGCTTATAGAATAAGTATCAATAGGAGATGTTTTTGATAAGTAAATGGTAGATCTACTAATAGAGATTCTCAAAATAGGAAGAGATTACAAAGTATAAAATTTGATTTTTATCCTAACCTTATGAAATTCGGATGGTTTCAAGACCATGCCTTAAAACCCTTTTTATCAACTCAAAAACTTGAGTTTTATATGAAAAATGAAGAGTATAGGTCATAGATATCATCAAGTAAAGATTTTTATAAGTTGAGATGGGATTTGCTAAGAAAAACATGTAGAACAAGGAGTAGAAATGAAGTAGGAAAATTTGAGTTGTTTGTCATTTTAAGAAATTCGTAATAATGGAATAATGACATGAAAACACTTACTTTCCAAACTCAAAATAGAAGTTTTATTAAAGAAATGAAGTCCTTAGTGGCTATGTATGGTTGAGCCTTAAGTTTCTAAGTATCAAATGAGTTTACTTAAAGGAATTACCACAAGAATAATTTTTACAAAATTCGGATTTTAGGATGAATCATATTTAAAAATATGTTTACAAAGTGTAAAATGGGAATTTTTGTTAAAAAATAATGGCCTTAAGGAATATACATAATGAGGACTTAATTTTAACAAGAAAAATAAATTTTACCAAGGAATTTTTCTAAAAACAAGTTGAAATTGTCAAGAATACAAGACTAGCCTTTCTAAGTTGATTTTTCATAAAGTCTTACAAGGAAAAAGTTTTCTAAAAATTTCTTTTATTACATATCATCAAGAACATGTACATATATATCTCATGACATATCATTTATGATAGTAACTTGTTCATATTGCATGAATACTTGCTTTGGATAGTAGAAACTTCATGAATTTTCACAAAATCAATTTTCTAAAATTGTTTTCGCTACTGATCTTAACTGATCAGATCTGTTCGAAGCTTAAAAGTTTTCAAAACTTAAATATGATATTAGAATTAGATATATCTTTCGAAGTAGATAGAAATTGGTATATAATTTGCTAAATTCCGAGTTAAAATGATCAAGTTATGGCCGTTTTAAGTTGGAATTTTCACGTAGGACGAGAATTATGAATTTGATAGTTTGTATGAGATAGAGTGGATTAGTTTTGAGTTAAAATACTCATTTGGGTATTTCTTTCCTTAGGTGACTTTGCTTTCGAGGATTCGTTGCCACCCGACTATTATGATTAAAAGACCAGGGTCCAATGGATGTGTGAGTTTTCCTCTTATTTTGTTACCTTGTTTGTGCTTGTAGCTAGTTGCATTAAAATTATAAGAACAAGATAAAAACCAATATGAATGGGATGGGATAGATGATGAGACTTTGATGTATGTATGCCAAAGAATACTAAAGTATATCGAAACCATGAATCGATTGGATAACTGCACTGTTCATATTATTTTTGTTTATGTGTATGATATTGGTTGGTCACTCTAAAGAATGTATGAATAATTTGACCTAAGCAAAAAAAAAAATAATAATAATAAATAAATAAATTGGTCATGCATCACATTGGTCAAGTTGCAGTTGGTAGCGTGCTCCTCCTATGCAAGAAGATCGGTATGGTCCGAGGTCACGTTTGGAGAATGAGACCCGGTATCAGCATTCATTCATAAGGAACTAAAGGGCACTAGGAATGCATCCCATGTATGAGTCGAGCCGAGTCGATTGCTATAAGCTGGGGGGCTTGGGGATTAGCAACGGGTCGTGTAGACCTTCAATATCATCCCTAACCCTAGATACGAAGGGCGTAAATCTGTTCTGTGTACGGGTTCCAGATACCCATACATAATTATCTGCTCATATGTTTGTTCATGCATAACATATGGATGATATATAACTTGCTTGTTATGGTACAAAATTAAGCGAACTCTCACTAAGTTAGTGTAGCTTATACCCCAACAGACGTTTGAATGAATAGGTTAACTCAAGAATGCTATCTGAAGCCGAGATATCTGGAGCCGAGTATGACTTCGGGGTTCCAACAGGAAAAAAGAATACTTGAAGACATTAGCTAGGTTTTGTGAATTTCTTTGTAATAGTTTTATGTAGTGAAATCTTTTGATAAATTGGAATTGAAGTATAGTGAATTGTATTTCCTTTACGTTTTTACTTAAATTGTATCAATATAAAATGTATCACTCCGATGTGTCTCCTCCATGTGTTAGACGCCTTGTACATAGTATAGAAGTCTTCGTGTGACCGAGGTGGTCATTCCTAGGATTTAATATTATGTACGATGGTCTGCCACGTTTACGGTACCCTTCGAGGTGTGACATATCTAGTTTTAGAACCTACCTTATTGTAAAGGATTAAGGAAATGATTTACAGTTTCAAAGGGTCATCTAAGGCCTTGCCCAAGGAAAGTTTAAAGAGTTTCATGTGGATGGAGAATGAGTCCTAAGAATAAATAATTGATTGTGTGTACCAAATGATACAGCTTAGAGGAAAGAACTTATGCATGGGGCACATTGCTCAGGATATACAGTTCATCCAGGTAAAACTAAGACCTATCAAGAACTTAAAAGTGCATATTGGTAGAATGGGATGAAAAAGGATATAGTGATTTTTGTCACTTAATGTGAAATTTGCGAAAGAGTGAAGACTAAACATTAAGGATTGGGTGGGTCTATCCTCGAATGGAAGTGGGATAAAATATCAATGGATTTTGTAAGCTCGTTACCAAGAACAAATGTAGGGTATGATGAAATGTGGGTAATTGTGGATTGACTCATTAAATCTAGTAATTTTCTACCCATTAATATGACTTACTCCTTGGAAAGATTGGCATGAATATACATAAAGGAAATAGTTAGATTGCATGGTGTACCAGCAGGGATTGTTTCAGATCAGGACCCAAGGTTTGTTTCGAGGTTTTGGTTTAGTTTGTAAAGAGCAATGGGAACTTAGCTAAACTTTAGCACTACGTATCATCCTCAAAATGATGGGAAAATAGAAAGAACAATATAATCTTTAGAGGGTGTGTTGAGAGCATGTGCTAGAGTTTAAAGGAAGTTGGGATCGACACTTGCCACTAATAGAGTTTACATATAACAATAGCTATCATTCCAATATTGGGTGTTACCATATGAGGCTTTGTAGGGATGAAAGTATAGGTCACCTTTGTTTTGGGATAATTTCGAAAGTGTAGCCACGGACCTAAGCTAGTGCAAGAGACAGTTGATAAAGTGGCAGTGATCTAGCAGAGAATAAAAGAGGCTCAAGATAGACAGAAGAGTTAGGCTAACATGAAACGAAGGGAGCTTTAGTTTAATGTGGGAGACCATGTGTATCTAAGATCAGACTAATCAAAAGTTTGTATAAAGAAGTTAAGCCCAAGATACGTTAGACCTTTTGAGATCTTGGAAAGAGATGAAAATTTGGCATACCGCTTGGCACTTTCCACCCAACCTTGCTACGATACACAATATCTTCCATGTATTAGTTTTGTGGAAGTATATACCTAACCCCGATAAGATGGTTGAGTTGGAGCCTATCCTACTTAAGGAAAACTTAACATACGAAAAGCGTCCAGTACGGATCTTGGATTCTAAAGTGCAGACTCTTCGAAACAAAGAGATCAGTTATGTTAAAGTGTTGTGGGATCCACAAATTGAGGAGGTTACATGGGAATCTACAGAGGACATCAGAAAGGTTTATTCACAACTATTTGATGAACCAAGTACATGCTAAGCTTTAAGGATAAAGAGGGGAGGATGTAATCGTTGGTTATTTTCCTTAGCTAGAATTAAAAACAATACAATTAAAAAATTCAATGCTTTAGTTAAGTAAAAGACATTAGAAATAATTCACGAAAGAACAAGACTCTTGATGTTAACTTAAAATTCATTTTTAGGTACTATAATCTATTATCTTATATACATTAAAAAGTTTTGATTTTCATTTCTTATAAGTAAACCTTGTTCAAAATTACTAGAAATTACTTTGCAAGCTGTCCACCATAAATTTCAAAGCATAAGCATACTGTCTTTTCTCTTAATAAAATTTCTTTCATTAAATGCTGAAATGACATATCCTAATTAAACCACATTACATAAAAGAAAAGTAAGAGAAGATTTGAAAGTTTACACCAATTGAAAATCATTGTTATCAGAAAATAACAAATATTTTTGAGATTTGCTTTTCTAACATAATCTATTCTACGCACCCAAATTACTTCCTCAACCTTTACTTTCTTAACTGGAAAAGCCTAAGATAGTATTTGCAAGCTTTACAACCAATATCTTAAGAAGAAGTGAGTGAAGTAATCTCGAAAAGCATGATAGATAACTTCATTTTATTTTATTCTCAAAAGTTATAGAAGATGTCTTTATTAAATCACTTGTACAAGTGCACATTTCATTGTTCATTATCTTTATTAAATCACTTAACAAATGTTACAAGTTAGCAAATTAAAACTAAGCCTTATTTATGAATAAATGTTAAAAACGAGTAAAAACTTGCTTTATGAGTTTGTCTACGCTTAGAGTATAAAATGTCTATTAAAAACTTATGAACAAAACTAACTTAGCTTAATTAAAAAAAGAATAACAGAATATGCAATATAACAAAGTAAATCTACCTTAAAACCCAAATGCTGGATCTAGAGTTAAGAGTAAGAAGATAGAGTCTCATGATAGATCAGTGGTCGTATGAAGTTGTTGTGTTAAGTTATCTCTATGCACGTTTTGGTGCAAGTACTTATTGTAGAAGGATTATCTGTAAGTTTGGTTGTTGTTCTGTAAGTGTGTTAGTGATTGCGACCTAGTTTGCCTTTAAGTTAGAGCAGTGTTAGACTTTAAGTAAGTGTGGAGGGATACAAGTTGATGCACAACTTTAGTCGCGGCTCAAAGTTGAGCCTTCGATGTACCTCGTGATTGAAATCGAGGGAAATTGTAGCTAAAATAAAAATATAAGTGTTTAAAGCATAGCTTCCATCGTGATTAAGGTTGATCCCTCGATGTACCTCGCGATCAAAGTTGTGAACATATTTAAATGCACACGACCCTCAGCTTACCAGGGCGTGACTTAGTTTCCTAGTGTGATGTATCCTATAACCCTTCTTGAGTTACTCATAACCTAACCTAAGTAATAAACAATAGAGAACCACCTAAGTTAAGAAATTATAACGTGAATCTAAGACACATAAGCACTTATAAAAGTTCTTTCTCGGTTATATGTATAGTAATGTATGCTTGTTGCTCATAGGAGCCATCAACCAAGACCTAGAGTTTCCTATAGACTACTACTGTAAGCCTTAAAGAATTTTCGATCGTCGATTCATTAAATCAACTTGATCGAAAATTTTAAAAAACACCAAATTGGTTATAAGTTTAGCAATAACTTGATTATAATAATAAACTTATAGTGTACTTTTAGATAGTAGTAATTAAAACTTTCATTATAAATTTTCGACTCTAAATTTTATCCGATAAGTCGATCATGTAAGATAAAAATATATCGTGATCAACAATTTAAATATTTGAACCATGCTAATTTGATTTATTTTGATTTTTATTATTTTTAATTGAATTACTATAAGGAAAAATTAAGTAATAAACAAATTAATAAGATCATATTTATGATTTTTCTATAAAATCTACTTATAACCTACGAGTTTATCTTTTGGCTGCTATGTTATGATTATGTTAAATATGAAAATTTGACTTTTCAACAAGCTATATGCGTTACTTCTTTTGTCCTATATATCTACACACACACAATATATATTATATATATATATTTAGGAGCTCTTTCTCTCTCTCCCTTTTCGTTTTTTTTTTTCCTTTTTCTTTCTTGTTTTGTTTTCCTTGTTTTTCCTTCTTCTTCCTCCATTGTCTCTCTCTGGAATTGCAGCATCTCTAACAGTAAGAACAACCTCTGATCTACACCAAGTAAGCTGTTGTAGCTTAAGTTTTTGTTTCTCTTCTTTTCTTGCTGGCCACCGCACACACCATGCATTACACACACAAGCACACGTCCATCGTTGCTCCACGTAGCACCCACCGGGCATCCATGCACGCTCCAATGCTCAGCACCACACACACATGCACTAGCTTTAGCAGTGCACACACACATACGCACACGAGCGCTCCAGTAGTCCAGCACTACATGCTCCATTACTCGTATAGCCACACACACACACATACACACACAGAGCCACACACACAAAACAGAGCCTTGCTCTCTCCATCGCTCACACCGCACACACTCCATCGCTCCATGCATAACACCTACACACACTCGATCACACATATACCGCTGAGCACACACACATGTATGAGTTGCTCTAGCACTCACCACACATGCACACACGAGCACTCCTGCATGGCACACACCTACGTTCTACGCAACACCTACACCGAGCATAGCACACACAAGCAATGCATAACCACCCACCCACACACACACACCTTGCTCGCTCGCCAGTGCCAAGCGAGCGCTCAGATGCGCGCCCCGCCCCGTCTAGTGCTGCTCTCCATGCAGCACAACGGGTGCTCCTCCTCACTTGCAGCAACCATGCTGCAAGTTTTGTTTATATCATATATATGTGTATGTATATGTGTGTATATATGTATATATATATATATATTCTTATACATATACAAATATATATGTATTATATTAATTTTACCCTTTATATATTATATAAATTATATTACATAAAAGTCAAATATACAAAATGGATGTATCTATTATTTAATAAATATATATATGTGTGTGTGTAAATCATTATTATATTATTTTATATGTCTTGCTAAATTAATTGTTCCAATTATTTTTCAATTTTAATTTATTTTCCTCTTTTTATTGTAATATATATATCTATATTGTTTATTTAGAATTTTATTCTAATAAAAAACAATACTATATTCTTAAAATACACCAAAAACCGTATTAAATTGACTATTTATACGTAAAAAATGGAGTTAAATCAAAATAATTATTAAAATAGGTATGAATTTTCTAATTTATATTTTAATGTGTTATTGAAATGATATATGATTTTGAAATGAGATATATGTGCATGAATTATATAATTAGTGCATGTGTTGAATATGTGTCATTTTGTATGTGTGTATATGCAATGAATTTAATGTTATTGTTTTATGTTTATTAATGTGTGCATAGTGTAATTAATATTTGTATCATTCATGAATTAATATGTATGTGTTATGTTTAGAATTATTAAAATAACTTGTGAATTGCTTAAGAATTTATGATAGAATTTTTACAAAGTTTAAGCCTAAATTTTAAGCCTAAATTAAACTCAAATGCATTCCAAATTAAGCCAAATAAAGCCTAAGTCAAATATGCCACAAAAGTCAAACATATGATTTGGCAGCCCTATTTTTTCATACGAATTTTCTTTCTTTTCTTTTCTTTCTCTCTTCTTTCTATCTCAAAACCATAAGCCCTAAACCAAAATCAACAACAAGCCTTTGGATTCAAAAATCACTCCAAGCCAAAGCCTATTCATGTAAGTTGAATGCAAGCATAATCTCTTTGTTTTATTTTCTTGTATTTGGATGTAAAACTTATGGTAGGATGAGTAAATGCCAATTGAGTTGATTGATTTATGTATTGATATATGTTAGATTGTGCTTTGTTATTGTGTGGGCTTAGTTAAGTGTTAGGGAAGTTGTAAGGAGTGTTGATGAGTAGTGAACCTAAATTGAGTAGTTGAAGTATGGAATTGAAGTGTAATCGGTGTTTGAATGTTGTAGTTGGGTGTTTGATGATTAGAAGTAAAGTTTGTGTTGTTTGGATGGTGTTTAGGACATATAACAAGTTTTGGGAAGCTTAGAATAAGTTTAAAGAATTTTTTGAAAAGAGTTGAAGTTGTAAAGAAAATAGGGAAGTAAAACATTTTCGAATAGGTCTATTTTTGAGCGTATGCCGGCATTTGATACTTCAACATCGCCTCCGTAAGGCAGTGTTGAAGGTGATCGGAACCTATTTTCTTAAACCTGCTTGAAACGCTGCCGGCTTTTGCAAGAAAAGTTTGCCAGTATATATTTTTCAAAACGTATGCCGGTTATTAGGGTTCCAATGCCGTCGGCTTAGAGATGGTGTGGAATGAAAATAGAATCATAATTTTTAATGCCGAACTTAAGGCCACTGGCGTAGGATCCAAAGCTGTCAGTGTACATAGATACGCTGCCGGTGTTGGTGGTATCCACGAGCATGGACCAACCTCGTGGAACTCTTGTAAAACTTTTGGAAATTGGAGTTGTAGTCTACACCGGCTTAAGGCCGCCGGCATAGACTGAAGGCTGCCGGTGTATCCTTGAACACTGCTGGTGTTGGCAAGTGTTGAGTTTTAGTAGATTGTGCACCGGTTTAACGTCGTCGGCGTTGAAGGCCGGCGTGTCCCTTGTAGTTTTTATTTTCAAAAACTTTCTTCAAAATTTCTTAAAGCTTAATATATGACCAATTGAATAATTGTTAAGTATTGTACGATATAATATGATGTTTAAATGCTATGTTATGACTTTGTGATAATTTAATTGAATTTCTTTGATTAGTTATATTTGAAATTAGTTGATTAGTGCTTGAATTAAGTGGGAAATTCAATATTGTCTTGTATAGTGATAGATCCTCGCTTGGCCAACCCCATTAGTTCCCGAGCTATCTCAAGTACGCGGTAACTTGCTTGTTTTTTTGCTAGGATAAGCATTATTTTAAGTTACTCTAAATTAAGAAAATTTTAATAATTGTTTGTTGAGTGTCTTTTGTACCGTTGAATCTGGTTCGGAGAGCAGTAACCCTGCTCAGATTGGGGGTATTGTCACGCCCCAAAGGGTACCCTAAACGTGACAGTCCACTACACTCAATATTAAAGCTTAAGTATGACAACCTTAGCCATTCCCAAAAACTTTTATATTAAGTGTAAGGCATACTTTCACAACTTTAGAGGACCATATATGGAATTATGAAGCTTAAGGAGATATAAAAACATATTAAGAAAAGAGGATTCATAATAAACATTTATTCATATCAATGGTTTTACAAACTTAGGGACATTTCCCAAGATCACTATTCTATTTCAAGATATTTGTACATTTTCTCTAATACTAAACTTCGTCTAAAATTTCTTTATCTAAAATAAATTACCTACCCGCAGGGTCCTCGTGGCCTTAACCATAAGTAGGAAAACTGCAAAAGATATCTATGGGGGTATAAGCTAATAGGCTTAGTGAGAACTATTTCCATAAATAACTTCTTGTAACAAGATTTCAAACAAGTTGATTAAACAATCAAATGTAATGCAACATACACGTAAGCAAACAAGCATATAGTTTTCCGGGAACTATATGTTGAATGGATTTGCACCCTCCATTCGGGGTTTGGTGATACTTAACCTCAAAACAAGTAGTTTTAATTAAAAATTTTTATACTCGTGAGTACTCATCGCCAAGCATTCCGAATCTACTTGATTTGACCTTGCTTTCGGATCATCCGCCAAGCATTTCCCTTAAGCCACCAAGCAATCACTTTCGGATCTTCCGCCAAGTGTTGCTTTTGACATGAGCTTACTATCCTTCTCACCCATGGATAATAACCCAAGATGCAATGTGACTCACTTCGTGGTATGCATGAATTCATTTATTTATAAAGTCATAGCATAATTATTTTTGAATTTAAGGCGTTCAAAGAATTTCATACCAATCAAATGTTATACTAAAACAAACATTTAAAACAATTCCGGTTCCGATATTCTTAAAATTCTTTCAAGGAATAATTTTACATACACATCGGTTTATCTTTTCCTAATTCTAATGCAACTAATTTACAAGCACAACAAGTATAGCATTTAATGGAAATAAACTCACGATGCCATGTCGACTATTCCTCTAAGCGGATAAGTCGTTCACACACTCCACTTAATCGTAATAATCTTCGGGGGAAAGGAATCCTTCCTCGGGGTCACCTAGCCAAAGAAAATACCCACAATGAGTATTCATTGATGATTTTCTTGAAATTTGACAAAACAATGTCAAAAGAACGTTAACGTTCGTATAAAGGAATGTTCCAACTTAAAATGGCCATAACTTGGTCATTTTAACTTGGAATCGCGCATATAATATACCGATTTCTACCTACTCGAAAAGATCTACCCATTTCCAAAATTAATTTTAACAAACAAGGTCATATAAGCCCCGAAACAGTGGCGACAAAGTTCACCACGAATTTTTCAACACAAACCAATTTTGGTTCAAGAAATCAAAATTTGTTTGATAAGTACTTAGTTATCTATATAGTTGAAAAATTCTCTTTTTGTAACTATATAACTCATATTTAAGCATGCTCAAGTGTTTGTTGTCCATTTATTTAAGTAAAATTATGTTGGTTTTGTTTAGAAAAATATAGATTACAAGAATTTTGTAAACTCCTTGAAATGATTAATTTGTTTCTTTTTATTTTACATACATGTCTTATGTTGGCTTATATATATCTAAGTAACCTTTTTGAAAATAAATTTCTTCCTTCTAAATTTTCTATACTAATACTATTTTGGAGTTTTTAGAAAATACACTATTCTTCCCATATTTTTCTTGTACAAATTCCTTTGTCTACTTGTTTACAAAATCTTTATTGAAAATTCTCATCCTTTCCTCTTATGTTTTCTATAGAAATCATCCATGCATAAAAATTTGTTTTCTTGGCAAAAACAAAGTGGAACAATATGTAGCTTATGAAACTTTTTATAGTCAAAGTAGTTTCTAAAATCTTAGCGGTTTCTTTTTGTAACTTGAAAAGAGATAACTTTATTTTTGTTTTCAAACTATAGATTTCCTACTTTTAGTAAACTTGTAAAAATCTCCTTTTCGTCAATTATTTTTAGAACTTGAAATTTTGGACAACAATTTAAATGAACATGATTTATGAGAATAATAGTAAGCAAAAGTAACATAAAACATAAATAATAAAGTCAAGTATTAGAGTCTTAGCTTTTTCAAGGCTCCCGAGACTAAGAAGTAGACTAGTCCCAAAATAAAATAAAATGAAAGAAAACTTGTTTTGACTTGATGAGGACAAGTCTAAGACTAGAGACTAGTCTAAATTTAACAAGGAATAAATAAATAAATTACAATGGAATAAATAAATAAATTGCTTTGCATGAAATAACTAAATTGTAAGTGAGCTTATATGCTCTAAAGAATATGTACATATATATATAGATAACAATACTTAGATATATTAACAATAATGTGAACAAAAATAATGACATAAATATAAATAGATTTTCATGAACAAAAACAATACATAAACATAATGTAGCTTCCATAACTTGTAGTCTTTGGAAACTCACACTATGGTCATGTAAAGTAACATGACATGAAGAAGAAGAAAATAGTATGAAGTGGTTACCTAAAGAAGACTTTGGTAGTAGTATGTGGTTATGGTTTTTGTTGTAGGTAGAAGTTGTTGTGGATTTAATTTGAGGGAGTTTTGGGATGGTATTTTGAGAGAGTTTTGAGAGGAGAATTTGAGAGAGTTTTAGTAAGAATTTGTGGGTAGTGAATGTGTGAAAGAAGTGAAAGAAGAGGGGGGTATTTATAGGAAATTGTAGGGATTTTTGTGTGATTAAAATAAAAGAAAATTGAAACAAATTGATGAGGAAGAGAGGGGAGGGGGCGCCAGCCATATTGATGGGGGAGAGAGGAGATTTTATATATTTTTTTATTTTTGTTAAATAAAAGATGTAATATGTAAGGTAGATGTGAAATAAAGTTATGAGAAAGGTAAAAAGTAAGAATTATAGGTTATGTAGTGTGTAAGAGTAGGTGTAAGAAAAAGTAGAGAAAAGAATAGTGTAGAATAGTAATAAATAGTATAATGTAAGATAGATATAACTAATAAAGTACCGATAGTAAGAAAATATGCGTATAATAGCTATATCTGTTATTTTTAGCTACCGAAAAATTTCGAAATTGATATTTTTGGAAACCTTATATTTTTACGAGTCTAACGGTGTATTCAGAATATTTTTACGATTCCGAGCTCCCAGACACGTTTTTCGAGAACTGTGTCCGATCGAGTTCAAAGGACACCCGAAATTTGCAAAACTGATATTTTTATAAAACCTATGGTTATTACGAACTATTCTAGCTAATTATCCCAACTTCGTTTTCCAGGGCCAAAGAAAACGGCAATGCCGAATTTAATCGGTTACGGTAAACTAGGGTTTTGTTGACCTTCTAGGACTCCGTTTGACCTCCGATTTAGGGTTTTATGCTAAACCGATTCCAAAAATTTGGGGGTTTACAGGTATGGTAGTTTTAGGCGCTTAGATGACCCCTATCATTTTGATATGACTTTCATAAGTGGTTCAACAGGTAATCGATAGGGAATTTGGTATCGATATAACATTTGCTTATTTTTGAAAGGATGTAATATAATTTAATTCAATGTTTATGGGAACACTTGAATTAAGTAATATAATGGATCGAGTTAAGTAAAGTCGAGAAACGGTTAGAAACCTTAAATGAGATTACTTAATCGTTATGGATAAATTAATCTAGGATAGTATGAGTATCCGAACTACTTATATAAACCCCCTGAGCATCGTGATGCATTACTCAAGATCCCTTAGTATTACGGGTTACGCCAGAAGGTGGGCTGCCTAGTCTATATAAACAATAGGGACCACTTAGGGATGCGGACATGATACTAGATCCTTGATGTCCGGAGTTTGAATACTCCTATGATGTATGACTAACTAAAGATTGAATAATAAATTATTGGTTGTTGCATTTTGCATTTAGCTTAAGCATGTGTGAATCACCTTGTATTTGTATTCGTTACTTGCATCTAGGCCTTTGGCTCATATTTTAACCATTTCAGGTGTTGAATCTGACGAGTTTTACACGAATATGGGGTATGGAACCGATTTCGAGGAATTTCTTGATGATTTGGAGGACTAGAGATGACTTTAGACTTGATGGAATCCAAATTTTGTAATAGACTAGTTATGTTAGTCTTGTGATAGTATTTAAAGATTTAGTTGGATTTTATGTAATTTTGTTAAGGCTTTGTAAGAAGCCTTTGGATGTAATATATGGATTTATATATATGTACTTAGCTATGTATGACTTAAGTTTATTTCTTTTGTAAAATATGATAATGGTGTAGTGTGTTTTGTTAAAAGTTTTGAAAAATTATGGTTTCTATTACATTAACTATGTGGAATTAGACAAACAATTCCTCAAACACTTCTTTTAGACAATCTTACATATAATCCTACAGGTTATATGTGGTTGGAGAACTATTATCACCTATTTTAATTATAGGGAGTGATAGCGGGTCCTTACAATTATAGTCGAATAAAGTTTTAGTACCAAAACTATAGAATTATAGAACTTTTATAGCATAGATAGTTCATTAAACGTTTATAGTTGATTTTATTTATATTCCTATTCCCAAAGATATTCAGGTGATTCTGACTCTGAACTTGACCTGCCTGTTGGCTATTATGATTAACAGGAGATATAGACAGGTGAGTATATTCCTATGATCTTTATACTTGGTTGTGCTTGTAATTAGTTGCCCTTGTCTTTATATGAACATAACTAGTTATGTATGGGGTCAAGAATAATGTGTGCTGTATGGTGCTTGGATGAGTGACAAGTTTTAATATCAGAAGTAATAATCTATTTCCTGTTAATGTTGTGTAATGAATATTGATGGTTTTTTGGATATTGTATGGTCACTAATAACTTGATTTAAGTCTTATTCGATCCTTAATCTAAAATGGACATGCATGGCACGATAACATACTACAAAAGCATGGTACCCATGTCATGTATTGATATTCTAATTCTATGGTAATGTCTCATCACATAGTGAATCTAGGTGGGGTTACCATAGGGTTGTTACCCATGGGAACCAAGTAGGTACCGAAGGATATTGCCCAAGTCAGAGTTGACTTTAAGATGTTAATACTTAGTGAAGTTTCTAAGGTTCTAATGTGAAGTTGAGATTATGTTACATATATACGTAGGTGTATATATATATATAATACTAAGTAAATTTGGAAAACTTCTCCTTCCTTACTTCTCAGTCTTTCTTGGGCGTGAACTACTTAAGCTGGTCCTTTAACCTAAGAGAGGATGTAAATCTCCATTTGTTTGGATTATGATAATCTAAACTGTGCATTTATAGTTAAATATTGCATTGCATATGGTTGAAACTCTTGTCTGGCATTTATTTGAAGTGAGATTTGATCACATTATCTCAGTGAGCTATGGTGTGCTCATACTCCTATAGACCTTGTGTGCTTTCAGAGATCCATAGAGTTGATCCATGCTTGAGGCGAAGAAGCATGGTAGATACCAAGGGGGAAACCAGGGCTTGAGTGAGAGTTGAAGGTAGTTCCATTTGTATAGAGATATCTTATTTATGTTCTTATAAGTTTGCAAGGTTATTTTTAGGGGTTTACCCTAATTTGTATGTAAAAGACTTATTATATGGAACTTATATGAGTGTGAAATTTCTTATCTTGATAACCTCATGTTCATGTCTTAATTGTCCACGCCACAGAGTGCCCTATTAGCTTGATGCTCATTGTTACGCTCCAAAGAGTACCATAAACATAACAGTCTACCGCATGCTAAACGAGACTTGAGAATCACTACCACAGTCATTCAAAAGTCTTGTTTTAGTATGCAAGGCATTCCCTTACGACAATAGAATACATAAACAATTGGAGATAGATAGTTCAATTTGATAGGATAAGCATAAAAATATAAACCACATATATCTCAAGATCAGTTACAAAGCATTAAGGGGCATTCACTTGCTACACATAAGATTGGTATTATCCCTTTTTGGTAACAATTGATCCTTCTAGGTTCACTACTGAAAACTATACAAACCAATTGTGAACTTCTAAGGAGACAACTCCTAGTCTCTCATTACCTGATTTGGCCAGGTCCGGGGACGCAACCATAAGTATGGGAACTACATTAGAAAGAAACTGTGGGGGTGTAAGCTACGCTAGCTTAGTGAATTACACTTACCAAAATTAAATGCTCAACAACAATATATAATAGACAAGTCATTAACAACAATATGAATGCACAAACACATGAGCATACAATATATAAGACCTTTCGGAAATTTTATGTTGAATGGATTTATGCCCTCCATTCGGGGTTGGGTGTTTCAGGCCCATAGACCATAGATTTTAATTTTTTCTCATTTTTATCGTGGTTGATATAGGTGCCTACCCACACACATTTTTAATTCCGGCCCTTACGCCAACATTCAAATTTACGGTCATTACGCCAATATTTTAATTTCCGAACATTACGCCAACATTCGAGTTTACAGGCCCCTCGTTGCCTAGTTATTATGCCTTCTTCCCACAAAGGCATAATAACCTATGCAATGTGACTCACATATGGTATGCATGGTCAATTTGATTATAAGATCATGATATATTAATTTAATAATTTATGGGTGATAATAGATATTGCAGGCAAATCAATTATATACTAGGTCATACAAATAGTTACAACAAGCTCATTTCGATATTCTTATCATCAATTCACCCATGTAGAAATCATATACATACAGTCAATTTTATCTTGTCCTAATTCTAATGGCACTAACATTACAAGCACAAGCACAAGTATATAATTTAAAGATAGTGAACTCACTCGGCTATGGTCTCCGGTCTCTAGTGGTAGTGATTCAGAAACACGAAATTTCCCCCTATTTCAAAATCACCTAAATGAAAGAAATACTCCTATGAGTATTTCATACCATAACTAATTCCAAACTTTTCAAATAAAACTCTTTGAATTCGTAATTTTCGTAGTAATTGGAAATTCCAACTTAAAATGGTCGTAACCTTGTCATTTAACTAGGAATTTTGCAAATAAACTATCGATTTCTATCTACTTCAAAAGATCTATGTATTTATGAAGTTATTACTAAATTTTGAAAAAGTTTAGGTCTTGGAATATTTGGATCAGATCTGCTCAGTAGCTAAAATTTGAAATTTTGAAATTGTTTTGTGAAATTTGCATCATTTCTATCAAGTATATTATATGTTCATGCAATATCTACAAGTTATGATCATGAATGTCATGGAATGAGCTATCTACATGTAATTACTTAATGATTTTTTATCAAAAAGAATTTTGCAAAAACCTACTTGTAATAATGTAATGAACACTTGTTTGGGAAAACTAGCTTTATTCTTTTGAAAATCATGCATATTTTTACTATGATGAAGCCTTGATAACCTATATACCGAATACCTTAATTATCTTAATAAATTTCCTCATTTAAAGGTTGGAAAAGAGATGTTTTAAAGTGGTTTTGCCTAGTGACAAATTTTGCACAATTTTTGGGAAGGAAAAATATTGTTTGATCTTAGTTGGAAAACTTTTCCTTTGTTTTAGGTTTCCACTTGGATAAAACACATTTACTTTCATAAAAATCAAGTATTTATTATATCTACTCCCTAAGACTTCTATTTTTCCATTAAAATACTTATTTTGACATTTGGAAATAGGTGTTTAAATAGGAATCATTTTTAGATCCGAATTTTTGAAAATTGTTTTTGAGATTGTTTCTTGTGAAAAACTCATTTAATCTTCCTAAAACTAAACCCTAATCAAACCTACTCCCTAAGGATTTCATTTTTGTAATAAAACTCTTGTTTTAGGGTTGAAAAATAAGTGTTGTCTTGGCATTTCACCTTAGTTACGAATTTTTGCATTTTTGTTAGTGTTGAAACATAGATCTAACTTAACTTTTGTAATTATTTTCTTGTTTTGAAAATTTCTATTAGTAAAACCATGATCAACTCATAAAAATCACTACTTTATGATACTCACTACCTAATCCTTTCATTTTACATGTAAAACCTTCATTTTGAAGTTGGAAAACATGTTTTCTAAATGGGTCTTTCTCAAGATCCGAATTTTAAAAATTACTTTTTGATAGAACAAAATGGATCTTGAGTTTTATTCAACACTTTCCTTAAGAATATCATGTAGCAAGTCTTTCATGCATGAAAAACAAATAACTATGTCATTTTAACTACTCTACACAATAGATCTACTATACTACTCATGTTATGAGTGTAATGCAACAATGACAATATGTAGACATGAGTAAAAATGAAAATATATTCACAAACAAAAAATGTCTATATAACAACATATAACAATATATAGCAAACTAATTGCAAGATAACTTAGATTTCAAGATCCACAATATTGTGATGGTAAAGATCTCATGCTTAAGTGTTTACACATCCTAGCTCAAAGCTCATAGGGATTTTAGTAGAACCACACATGTATGATCTTGCTGTTACATGTTTTAGTGGGGTAGGATTAAGATCTATTACCTGTGGTTTGGGTTGGTGGGGGGGGGGGGGGGGGGGGGGGGGGGGAGGTTTGGTAAGGCTCACGGCAAGGAGGAGTGAAGAGGGAGAGAAAAAGAAACTTCCAAAAGTTGGTTTTGTGAGAAAATGAAAAAATGAAAAGTGAAAGGTGAAAGAGACATTATATAGGAAGGGAATTTAGGGTTTTTTTATGATTATTTAATAGAAGAAAAAATAAAACAATTTGTGCCTTATAGAGAGGAGGGGGCGTGGGGGGGTTTGCGCGATTTGAGAAAGAGTGAGGAGAGGAGGGTGTTTTGATTTGTTTTGTGCAATAAAATTCAAAATCAATGAGTAGTTTAAGTACAAAATATATTGGAAAAGTAAATTTGTAAGGAAATGATGTAAAATTGTAAGAATATGTTGTAAGGATGTAAGAATCGGGTATGGGTGGTTGTACTTGATGAATAGTTTAAAAGAAAACAAAAAGTTGATTGGATACTTAAATTACCGGTAGTAATGAAAATACGATAAAAATGTTATAACTGTAACTTTTATAATGTGAAAAATTATATAATTGAAATATTTAGAAATATTATGAAATTACGAATCTAATGGTATTAATATCGTTTATTTAATATCTCGAGCCCCGGGACACATTTTTCGAGATTTGTATTCGATCGGGCTCGAAATAGGTCGAAAATTCACTAATTGGATATTGTTTAGCATTCTAATATTAATATGAGCCAATCTACACTTCCCACTCATATTTTGACTCTTTGATTTGAGAACCCGGGATTGCCGGATCTAAATTGCTAGGGTTTTCTGATATTTCGTTGACTTAGAGTTTCCGGTTGACTTTCCAATTTAGAGTCTTACTTCAGAGTTAACTTGTTTTTAATTCTTTTGGGTTTCCTTCTTGATATTGCTGGACATAGGATTTCTAGGTCTGATTGGTCCAAAGATATTCTTTTAGGATTTTAGTTTCCTGTTTTAAATCTTTCCCGAAATCGAATTCAGTTTTACTAAGAAAACGAGAGTTTACACTTGCAAAATTTTCTTGAAAGGCCCTTTTTGGCTCATTTGAGTATTGTGATTTCTAAATAGTTGAATGAAGGGGCATCAATACTACTGGGGTGCCTTGTGGGGGTGTAACATAATATATGTGTATATAAATAAATGCACATCTTAAAAAAATTTGATTAAATAATTTAACACTTTTAGATATTATTAAAAAATAAAATGCATTTATTCATTTTATTTATTTTTATTTGAAAACATGGTGGTTTTGTAGTTCTAAAACCAAAACTGGGAACCTTTGGTTTATAGAATCGAATTGTACTGTAGGAGATGATTTTGGTTTCAGTTCTAGTTTCTCAATTTGCAATTCCAATTCTAGTTTAGTTCAGTTTCAGAATCATGATGATGTTTGGATTCACTACTGTTGTTACCAAAATATATCATAAAACTAGTGTTGCTATTATAGGGTAAATATTATGTGGAAATTATATTTTGTAATTAGTTTTAGCGAAATATTATAAGAAAAGAAAAAAATATAAAAAAATAGAAAAACATAAAATAAATAAAAATAAGAACAGCTATGCTTGCACAAGCTAAATAGTTTTAGAATATTTTAAGGTTTTCTAGTATACTCTTTGTTTGTTAGGCCTTAGAGATAGCTATATATTTATGTATAACTTAATTTAGAAAGTTATAAAAAAAGAAGAAGAATATTTGCCAATTACTTGCTCTATTCGGCAAGAAGAGACTCTATATTCGGAGTAAACAACACTCCTTTCATTTTTCCACTACCTAAAATACCATCACATTTCAATTGATATTAGAGCCTTTGTGGGTTACCACCATGACAAATTGTTTCTATGAGTTGCAAACCTTGTATGACAATCTATAGTAACAAAAGATGAAGTCTACTGGGTCAAAGCTAAGGAATTAAAGCAATCAAGTATCATTCGAGAATATATAAAAGCGTTTAAGAATTCCATTAATCCAACCCTACTATAATCTTATAAAATTAGCAGTTTTTTAAGTGGGTTAAAACATGAAGTTAGACACTCTATTAGAATGTTTAGATAACTAAATTTGTATCAAGCGTATTCACTTGTTACCTTGCAAGATTCTTGATTCATGTGTTTTATTCAATATTTAATAGACTAAATTATGGTAAATTATATATATTTCTGTATTTTTTTGCTAAGATTTGATAAAATTGAAGAAGAGCAAAGCAAAGCTAAGTGCTCGCATTTCTCCCATGCTCTTGGTGGAATCGAATTTTATTTAAGTATTGAAGATCAGAGAGAAACACGATTGAATCAAAGTAGTCGTGTTCCCATCATGCTTTTCTAGAGATGGAAGAATCAAAGATCAGAGAGTTACATGGTGAAATAAGATGAGTCGTGCTTCCCTTATGGAAATCTGGAATTTTAAGTTGTTAAAGGATCAATGAAGAACACAAGAGGATAGAGTAGTCGTGCTTATGCTGTGCTGTTCTAGAATTAAAGTTGTCTTGTGAAACAAAAAGAAGCATGAGTGAATAGAGTCAGTCGTGTTCCAGCCATGTTATTTTTCGAGCAAAACATTTTGATAGTTATAACTAATAGTGAGATACATGACTAATTATGGAACCTCATGTATACCTCGTGTACTTTACGTTATTAAAGAAGACTCGGTCAACTTTTAAAAATATTCGAGAAAGTTGAAGTTTATTTAAAATTTGGGGGTTATTTCAGTTTTACCCACACATATACAAGTCTTAGGATAGATTGGAATGGTAACCAATATTAATATTTTGCCTTAATAAAATAACCCGTCTTAGATTCTTATCTAGGATTTTCAAGAGAAGTCAAGGCAATTGAGAGAAAGGGTTCAAGATTATTCTTCTAGGGAATACTCTTTCCTTGTTTTAATAGATGTATTATGTTCTTGATAGAGTTGTAAGGAGTAGTAGAGTATTGTAGTCTAAAAAATGATTAACTCTAGATATTACTATGTAATCTCTGCTTAATATTGATTTAATGAAGTTTTATGTTCTGTTTTATTCTAATTATAAGTATTGTAATGTAGGTTGAATTGATATATTTGGAATATTAATTCTAGATTTATTTCTTGTATGTAAATTGATAAATTGCATATGTGAATAGATCAATCATACTTAGAGAGATTTGTTTGGATTTCTAGATACATGAGTATAAGAATCCTTTATAGTAAATTGAATGAAAGTTTGATTTAATAAAGATTCATATTTCATTAATTCAATCCTTGAATTGTTATTAATTAGGAAGATATTCTAGTGGATAGATTCAAAGATTAGGGATTAATAGTTTTAAAAAGGATATTAGTTCATTTTAGGAATCTTACGGATCAAATTGGCCTGAATTGAGATAGTAATAGTGTAGTAGGTATTTGTTGTTTAGATGAGTTGAATAATATTGAATTCGAGTTATTATTGTTTGATTAGTCTTAACGTTATTAAAAAAAAGAATTAAAGTCATAATAATGTTAGACACTTTAGAATAGATAGTAGAATAAAGAGTAATTACTAGTAATTTAAAATCTCGCGGGGTGATCCTACTCTTGTCAACTATACCTGAAAATGCACTAGGAAATACTTAAGAAGAGAGAGAGAGAGAGAGAGAGAGAGAGAGGGAGAGAGGGAGAGTTGAATTGACAATTTGAACTAAATTCACAATTAATTAATTTTTCAAACAATTAGTTAAATTAATCTTTAATGACACTTAATATAGCAATAATAAGATATAAGAAGGAAATTAAAAGAAATAAGAAAAGAGAAATCAAGCCTAGATTTAACGTGGAGCTCAGCCCGCTTCCTACTATCCATAGTCCCACAATTGCCTCCAATCAAAGGACTTCACACACTTTTATTGATTCAACAACACAAGCTCAAATTTGAGCAGTACACCTATTTACAATACTCAGGAAATAAAGTATTTCCTTCTCTTTTTGTTAGTGCTCTCTTATAAAGTTACAAGTCAAGAACAGAGCACTAAAACTGATTTTCTCTCACAAGAATTTGTAGAATAACGAACAAGGGAACAAAAATTTAGGAGAACTCTTGATTTGTTTATTTATAAATGAAAAATCTTTCAAAAGTTGTCTGAAACTCCAAAGGAACATGTATTTATAGTCTTTGAAAGATCAAGCATCTGTTAGAGATAACATATGATAGAGACTTCATTAAATGCATGCAACAATCGATTTTAAATTTCCACTAGCTCGTTGATCTAAATTCCCACCGATTCGTCAGTCCAAAGTGCTTACCTAGATTTACTTGTCATGCCCTTATCGCACCTTTGTCATGCGTTGGATTTTGGGCTCAATCAATGCTGTGCCTTGTTCTAGATAGTTTAATACCTATAAGCACAAAAACAAAGCGCGCACACACAATACAAATTTCTTGATATGTTTTTCCTTGTAAATTATTGATCTTATTCAAGTAGAGTGTGTTTATAATAGCTTTAAATCATTTTCTCTTATTAAAGTCACATATAAGATAATTTAGTTTAACCATCTCCCTTATTTTGATGAGGGCAAATAGTTATGTAAAAGTTATTTGTTTTTTACTTTCCCTCAATAAATGCTTCCCATAATTTTGTGATAATAGTAGAATAAGAATACTCAAAAGCACAAGATTAATCATACCATAGTTTATCCCCCTTAATCATACCATTAATTGGCATGCCCATTTCTTCCCCTTTGACCTATAAAAAGATTATATAAGATGATAAGCAAAGAGGCAATATAACTAGAGAGACAATCATACAAAGTAGCCATGTGGGACATTAAAAGAGAGAGATTAAATATATACAAGGATGTCCAAACAAGAACTTCAGGCTTAGAAGAACCATAAATAGGCAATCAAGAAAAATAAGAAATACGAATAGATGAAGGATCATCAAATGGGGTGGTAGATGAGGATGAATGCTATAGAAGTGGTCCATGAATCCTAAATGTTAGAGCTAAAAGATTGGAAATCAGAGCGCAGATAAGAAATCTGGTTCTCTATGGTATCAAATGTAGGTCTATATGATATTGAAGCTCCTAAAGAAGGATATAGAGGAATCGAGAGTTAAAGAACTCAACGGTGGAGCTAAAGGCTCATCATCATCAAAATCTATATCCAAACTTGAACAAAGAAGTAGAGCACCACCACCAACTAAAGGTTCTAAAGGCTTTTTACGCACCCATCGCCCATCTTAAGATATGGACCATAAGCCACCAGTCTTGCTGGGTCACTATAATCTGTTTTCCCTTGTGTGAACATAACTGTCTATCAAGAACTGATGGAGAACCTAATGCCTAAGAGACAAACATGAATAATAAAGATTGTTTGGTTTGCACTAATTTTGACCCATATTAGAGATAATGAATGACTCCTCATAATATTGAGCTCCATCAAAAGAACTTAGCATTCTAACCCTAGAATCATCAACCTCTATCAGATTGCAAATATCATGATGGGGTAAATCAAGTTTTCTGCCATAAATATATGAATACAACTTAGGTGTAACAAAACTTGAACTGTTCCTAAACTACCATCAATCTTCAAATAATTAGTTAGATTATAATAAAATAGTCAAATAGCCTCCTCATTAACTTCAACATGAAACGACATTATATTCATAATATTATTTAGAGCTACTCCAAATATTTGAGGAGTACAAAAGAATTGTTATACATCTACATTGTAAATCCTAGCCACATTTACAGATCTCTGAATAAGCCATACCTTTCAAAATGCTTCTTGGATAGGAAGAGAAATTCATCAAAGGCCTGTTGGAGCAGATGGTGCTTGGCCACGAGCAGTTCTTGGTGGAATGATGAAGGAAGAGAAGAGAGAAAGGGACGATGGAGAGAGCGAGAGAGAGAGAGAGAGAGAGAAAGATTGGGTTGTGAGAGATGGTAGGGAAAGAGGTGGAGTAAGATAAAGGAGATATTGAGAAGAAGAAGGAGAGGTAGAGAAAAGATGCTAGGAGTTTTTAGAGAGAGAGAGGTGAGAGAGAGCGTAGAAGAGAGAGAAGGAAAAGAGAAAAACATAATGTATATATATGCATGTTTAAAAACAAGTACTGGTGAGCCGATATAAAGAAATTGTTTGTGAAAACAAATGCACAAGACAATCAAGGCTCAGCTCGAGCCTTCGAGGGAGAGATTGATCAGTCAGTTTGAGGTCTACAAGCGAGCTAATGAGAGATTTGGGCAAAATAAAGGTGATCAAGCCATAGGTTGAGCCTGTGAAACTCATACTGACGAGTTGATTACTTTAGAGACTTGTAGCAAACAAAATAGATCATTGTAAAAACAATCATATGTATGCATGTATGATATTTAACAGCTTCTTCAACTTAAAAACAAGTTCTAAATCAACTTGGCTCGAAGATATTTAGCACTCATCATTTTTTTATCATGCCTAATTCTCTATGTAAAGTGTAAAATAGATCTTCACTCAAACGTTTTTTAAAAATATCAGCAATTTGATTATTTGTATCAACAAATTCCAAGTTGATATCTCTATTTAGACCATGAGATCTAATGAAATGATGTCTAATTTTGATATGCTTGTTTCTTGAGTGTTGAATAAAATTTTTTGTTACATTTATAGCACTTGTGCTATCGCAGTGAATTAGACCATTTCATACTTTAATCCATAGTCTAGTAGAGTTTGTTTCATTCATAAAAATTGTGCACAATAGCTATCCAAGACTATATACTTATTTTTTTTATGGTTGAAAGTGCAATTGAATTATGCTTCTTTGAGTGCCAAGATATTAGGAAGTTTCCAAGAAAGTGGCACGTACCGCTTGTGCTTTTCCGATCAACTATGCACCTTATAAAGTCAGCATTAAAGTATCCAACTAGATCAAAAGAAGTAAACTTTGGATACCATAAGCCAATTTCAATAATGCCTGTAAGATACTTAAGTATGTGTTTTACTACACTTAAGTGTGATTCTTTCGAGCAAGATTGAATCATGCATATATACCCAACGAAAACATGATATCGAGTCTTGAAGTTATTAGATATAACAAACTACCTATCATACCTCTATAAAGCCTTTGACAAACATTTTTCACATTTTCATCTTGATGAACGCTTGCTGATCGTATCAAATTCTAAATTTATAAAACCCGATCAAAACTACTATCTAAACTAGGCAAGTGTACCTATCTATCGTAGCATAGATTTAAGGGTGTTGTCCACAGGGATTTCGAAAACAAGTATTAGTATTGTTGGTTCTCTACTATTTAGCCTAAGTTTTGAAGTGAAAACTACAATTAAAGTACTGAACAAAAGATTAAGCAAGCCTTGAGATTGACTAAGTTTGCTTTCAAAGATAAATTTAATCATAAGACATACTCTCCACCTTGATCCACCCCAACCTTTAAATTCTTATGATAATTCGTTGATTAATGAATCATTCATGCTTTGCACCACAAGATCTCAACAATTAAATCAATTACTCCCTCGAGTTAATCAATTTTTACCCCTACATGAGATAGTGGAGACCTCTCCCTCACTACTCATCACATAAGATTGCATGAAAGAATATGATGCTTATAACAAGAACTAAATATTTGTAGCAAAAAATCGTAATTTCTCTACCTCAAGGTAAAATAATGAATTTCTCTATTCATGAAGATCTATCTAATTGAATGAAACCTTTTTAAATCCAATAAGAATCAAGCATGCAATTAGTTTGTGCACAAATCAATCACAAGACAATTAAATCATATGAATAAATATAAAAACATGAACATTCATTAAAAAAAAATCGATTCAATTCACATGGTTAGGGTTTCACAAGATGAAGAGTATAAGAATCTACTCTTCCATAGGATTTATAGTAGGAACAATAGATCTAGAGGAAATAGAAAGAATCATGATAGAAAGAATAAACTCTAATTGATGTCTTGTGATCTTTGAATGATGCTCTAGTAAGTTCTTCGTGTTTTCCTTTGTAATTTCTCTCCTAGGGCTTAGAAAAATGCTACAAAACTTCTAAAAAACTCCTTAAGAAAGAAAACAGAGCTCTATTTATAGTTTTTTCATAAACCTAGATCAGCATGGGCATCAGCATAGCCAAGATTGGGGCAAGGTTGAAAACTAAAATCACTTATGATGTATTTTGACTTCGTCCCTGACATATTCCTTGGCAATGCTAGAGGTGAGGATGAAAGAAGAACTTTTGTTCCTCTTGCAAAATTAATCTAAACTTGATTGATTCACCTTGATTTCTTTTGGACCACCATGAAATCTTCCAAATGAGCTCTTTAAACCCTAAGATGATTTTTTACAAAACAAGTGTCATTTTCTCCAACAAATCACAAAGATTATATAACAAATATATCCAAATAAGCACAACGATTAAGGTTTCATGACACTTATCACATCTTTGTCAAGTCTTACATTTGTACTTATAGGTGTAGATCTTGTTTTACAATTATCCATGTTGAATATTTTCAAGAGTTCTTTTGTATACTTAGAATGATTTATAAAGATTCCATTTTCAGATTGTTTTATTGAAGACCAAGACCTAGAAAATAATTGAGTTCTTCTATCATGCTCATTTCAAATTCGTTCTTCATGGACTTAACAAATTCATCCATAAGACTCATATTTGTAGCTCCAAATATAATGTCATCTATATAGATTTGTACAATCAATGTGTCTGACTTTTGATTTTTGATAAAAACAGTTGCATCAATTTTTCCTCTACAAAACCCTTTGTTTATTAAGAAGTTACCGAGTCTTTCATACCAAGCTCTAAGAGCTTGCTTGAGACCATAAAGAGTTTTATTTAATTTATAATCATGATCAAGAAGTTCATTATTTTCAAAACCTGGTGGTTGCTATACATATATTTGTTCCTTTATAAAACCATTTAAGAAAGCATTTTTGACATCCAATTAAAAAAGAGTAAAGTTTTTTAATGTAGCAAATGCCAAAAGCATTCTAATAGCTTCTAGTCTAACAATAGGGGCAAAGGTCTCATCAAAATCTATACCTTCTTCTTGATTATATCTTTTAGATATTAATCAAGCTTTATTTCTAGTTATTATTCCACATTCATGAAGTTTGTTTTTATGATTCTAATAATTGGTCTACTATCAGGTCTAGGAACTAAGTTCCAAACTTCATTCCTTGTGAATTGATTTAATTCTAATTGCATGGCTTGTATCAAAAACTAATCTTTTAAACCTTCTTCTATATTTATAGGCTTAGTTTGGGATAGTAACATTAGATTAATCATATTTCTTACAGAAGATCTTGTTTGCACCTTATTAGAAGGTTCACCTATTATCAGATCTTTTGGGTGTGATCTTGCATATTTCTAATCTTTAGGAAGATCATTGTTAACAGATTCATTCATGCTACCCTTTTTATGTTCATTTTCTTTGTGTATGGACCCGCTATCACTCCTATAATAAAAATAAGTGATAACGGCTCTCCAACCACATATAACCTACAGAATTATATTTAAGGTTGTCCTAGAAGAAGTGTTTGAAGTATTATTTGCCTAAACCCTCAATACTCAACTAATAAATTTGAAAACTATTGATTTTTTATTAAACTTGTAATAAAAACACAACATCACATTTATCATATATTACAAGGGATATAAGTTCAAGATATACATATAGCTAGGTTTAGATATTACAAACAAAGGCTTCTTACAAGCCTCATACAAAAGCCACAAAAGATAATTCAACATATATCATCTAATATAAACATCAAAAGATTCTATAACTAGTCTATTACAAAATAGGAATTCCATCCTGATCCATAGTCATATCTAATCCTCTAGGTCATTAAGGAAATCCTCAAAGTCGGTACCATAACCCATATTTGCATAAAACTCGTCTTGATCGTCACCTAAAATAGTTAAAATATAAGCCAAAGGCCCAGTACATAAGTAACGAATACAAATGTGAAGTGATCCACACATACTTAGACTAAATGCGAATGCAACAATCATTAGATTATTAGTTAGTCTTTAATTAGTCAAATAACACTAGAGTATTCAAACTCCGATCAACAGAGATTTCTAGGGGAATCTGAGTAACAATCATGACGCTTAGGGGGTTGATATAGTAGCTCGAATACTCATATCTCCTAGATAATTTTATCCAAAACGAAAAAGTAATCTGATTTAGGTTCTCGGCTGTTCTCGACTTTATTTAACTCAATCCATAATATCACCTAATTCAAGTGTTCCCATAAACATTGAATTAAATCATATTACATCCTTTCAAGAATAAGTAAGTGTTACACCGATATTGAATACCCTATCAATTACCCACTGAACCACTTATGAAAATCATTTCAAAATGATAAGGTTGGTCTAAGTGCCTAAAACTACCATTGTAAGTTCCCGAATTTTCGGATCCAAATTTAAGACCTAAACCCTAAATCGGAAGTCAAACGAATTCTTAAGTCAACCAAAACCCTAGTTTACCATAACCGCTTAACTCCGGCATTGCCGTTTTCTCAAGCCCTAGAAAACGAAGTTGGAAAAGTTAGCTATTATAGTTCGTAATAGCTATAAGTTGTGTAAAAATATCAGATTGAAGGGATTCGAGTGTCCTTCGAACCCAATCGGACATAGTTCTTGAAAAACGTATCCGAAAGCCTGGAATAGGAAAAATATTCCGAATATACCGTTAGACTCGTAAAAATATGAGATTTCCAAAAATATCAATTTTGTAATTTTTCGGTAGCTAAAAATATCAGATATCGCTTTTATACGCGTATTTTCTTACTACCGATATTAAATTGTCATGTCTACTTTTACATTACACTATTTTCTACTATTCTACAGTATTCATCTATCTCTACTTTTTCTTACAACCTACTCTTACAAACCATACACATATTTTTACACATTTTTATTTCCAATACAACTTCTCATCTTTCATTTCTTACTTTTAATTAACAAAATAACAAAAAAAAAAAAAATCAAATTTTTGTCTTCCCCATGCCTAAAAGTAGCATCGGCCCCCTTCTTTTTCCTTCCCATTTGTTTTGTTTTTCATTTATTTAATTAATACAAATTACCTTCCACATTTTCCTATAAATACCCCCTCATACCTTCACTTCTTTCACACCACTTCTTCACTAAAGTTACTCTCTCAAAATTTCTCTCCAATTCTCTCCAAGAAAGTTCTTTCAAGAAGTTCCCTTTAGTTCATCTTATTTAGGTAAAAATTCTTCAAGAAATTCCTATGTTCATCTACTTAGTATGAACTTAATGTGTGTTTTATAAAACCATGAAGGTTAAGAAAGCAACAATAGGTTCATACTTTGTTTTTGTTCATAATCATAACTCATTTATGTTCATTTATGTTTCTTTTATTCATAACTATCTAATATATTTATATAGCTATATATATTATTTAGAGCATATAAGCTCATAGTCATGCAATTTATTTACCTTTCATGCAATTTATTTACTTCATTGCAATTTATTTAATTTGAAGTTGATTTTAAGACTAGTCATTCTAGTCTTAGACTTGTCCTTATCAAGTCAAAACAATTCTTTTTCTTTTTCGGGACTAGTCTTTTCTTAGTCCCGGGATATCTTGATGAAGCTAAGGTCCCAATACTTGATTTATTTCTTTATATGATTATTCTTTTAAGTTATTATGTTCTTTTCATATTCTCATAGCTTATGATTCATATTCATGCATGAACATAATGGTTTTGTCTCAACAAATAAGTGAAGGAAGGTTTTCTTAAAATAAAAAGTTTTCCTTTAGAATAAAAATAAGGAGTTAATGTTTAGAAGAACTTATAAGAGATTTTTTTACAAATATACAAAAGATTTATGAAGTAAATAAAAATTTTACAATAACTTCATCTTTTTCCAAGTAGAATCCCTTTTCATTAAAATAAATAATCCCAAGAAACCAAGGAGCTAAAATTTTTCTTATAAGAAATATGTCATAACCATTACAAAATTTTTAGAATCTAAGTCTAGAAAACAAAACAACTTCTTCGGAATTTAAAGAAATTAAATTTAGAAAAGAATATTTATCACAAACAACTCAAGGTCTTTCAAAAGTAAAATAAAATATTCTAATGAAATCTCAAGTTCAAAGCCTTTTGAAATCTTACTTTCCATAAGTTGAGACAACTTCATTTACTTCATACATTGGTTATGAGCCATTACATATATGTATATATCTTTCAAAAAGTTTACAAAAATACTTGAAATATTTATCTTTTCAAATGAACTTTGTTTACAAGAAGGAAAACAAGTTTTTGCAAATTCGTGGCAAATCTGGTCGCTGCCTTTTCAGGACCCAAACGACTTAGTTTTATGAAAATAAGCTTAAAAATGCGTAGATCTTTTGAGTAGGCAGAAAACGGTATATTATATGTGAAATTCCGAGTTAAAATGAGCAAGTTATGGCCATTTTAAGTTGGAATTTCCTTCTATACGATTTTTACCGCAATTTTAAGAGAAATTTGGAATCTTCAAGAATAGAAGTTTTATGAAAGGCTCATTATGGGTATTTCCTTTTGTTTAGGTGACGAGGGACCCGAGATCGTCTATCCAGAGGATTATTTCGATTAGACCTACCGATTATGGAGTGAGTTAATTCTTTTCCTAAGTTACATTTCCTTGTTTGTGTTTGTAATTAGTGGAACTAGAAATTAGGAAAAGATAAATGAACAAATGTTATGAAATAATTGTTGAATGAAAACTAAGTATATCGAAAGACAATATGTTAAAGTGTGACATTTGTATTGATTTGGTGAAATTATGGTTGATCACTTTTAACATGACTCCAACTTATATGGCTAAATGTTAAAAAAAAAAAAATTCATTCATGCATATCTTGCTTGTGAGTCACATTTATTTCACTACTATTCTTCGTGTGGGGAAACGAGGAAGTGGTAGTGGTGGCTAGTAGGAGCCGGTAAGTCTACAAGGGCCAGTAGGAGCCAGGAAGTCTATAGGGCAAGCAGGAGCCGGTAAATCTGCAAATATTGATGGTCGTATGAGCCTATAACCACCCAACCCTTGCCATGGAGGGCGTTAAATCCATGCTACACTCGATTTCCGGTTAATCTTATGTATTTGGTTGATCATATGATTGTTGCATTACATATGCTTGAATTAAATAAACTTGATTGTCATATGGAAATGTTATATAGTTAGAAATTATCTCACTAAGCAAGATTTGCTTATACCCTTATAGTTTTCTATTACAGTATGATTATCTATGGTTGGCCCCGAGGAGCCCAGTGTGCCAGGTATGAGCTTACGCTACTAGGAGTTTTTGGAGGAAGTTTATGAATTTTTAGTTTCGAACATAGACTTCTAGGAAAAATCTTTATAGTAGACGTATGTGATAGTTATGTTTATTTTGTTATTAGTATAGTTGATTAAAGACTTTAAGGCGGGGAATACCCCTAAGATGATGTACGAACTTATTAAGGAATGAAGATCTTATGATTATATATTTAAGTTTATGCTTGCTTTTGCTATCTATTTAAACGTAATGCCCCTGTGAGTCTCCTACTATCTTGGAAGCACGCCTTGCATGTGATATCAAAGCTCCTGCGTGACTACGGATTGTCATTCATTAGCCTTAATGTTATATGCGACGGACTGCCACGTTTAGGATACCCTCTGGGACGTGACAACCATGCCCCCAATCTGAGCAAGGTATCGCTCTCTAAACCAGATTCAATGGTATAAAAGACACTCATTTAATTTAAAGTAACTTCAAAGAATATCTATCCTAACAAAGAATCAAACAAGTTACTGCATACCTGAAATAGCTTAGGAACTAATAGGATTAGCCGAGCGAGGATCTATCATTGTACAAAAAAAATAAAATAAATTTCTTACTTAATTTAAGCACCACTCAACTAGTTTCATACGTAACCAATAAAGAAATTCAAAAAATTTATTACAAAGTCATAACATAGCATTTATACATCTATAAAAATCATACAATACTCAACAAATATTCAATTGATCATATATCAAGCTTGGAAAATATTGGAGGAAGTTTCTGAAAATGGAAATTGCAGGGGACACGCTGGCCTTCAATACCGGTGGCGTTGGTCCGGTGCACTCTACACTAAAAACTCAACGCTTGCCATCGTTGGCAGTGTTCAACAATACGCCAGCTACATTATAGTCTACGCCGGTGGCTTTGAGCCGGTGTAGACTGCAACTCTAATTTTTCAAAATTTCTAAGAGTTCCACGGGGTTGGTCCATGCCTGTGATACCCCCAATACCGGTAGTTGTCGTGTATGCCGGAAGCGTAGACCCTTACACTGTGGCGTTAGGACTGTGTACACTGAAACACAGATTTTTCGAAAACCTGTAAACCTCCCTGTTTCAAAACATAAAATTTTACCACATTTCTCACTTCCAAACTTCTTCCAAACTCATTTCCAACTCCAATCTTCAACCCATATGTATTCTATATTCTTTTAATGCTCATAATCTTCATTTTAAACCCTTCAAACATCAATATTTACCATTTAAAACAAAATTCCTCATTCAACCCTTCACATTGCAAAATTAACTACTCAACCTTTTGTCATCCTAACACAACCATTCCAACACTTCAAAATTCATATAAAACACATACTACAACTCCTGTAGCAACATAACACTACTTAAACTACCATCAAAGTATAAAAATCATCCTACCACCATTTAGCATATAAACCCTATTCTAATATAAGCATAACTTAAGTACACATAAAGCAGGAGGAACACACTTACCATAAGGACTTTGTGCCTTGGTTCTTGTTGCAAGACCTTGAGAGTTTAATTTATGTAAGATGAAGGGTTTAATTATATATGGCCATGGGAGAGTTTTTGGGAGAGGAAAATTGAGGTTTTGAAGCCTTTTGTTGTGTTTTATGTTGGTCTGAAAATTTTGGATGAATTTAACACTTTAAAAGTTGATATACATCCAATAGTTGACTTTAGTGGCTGCCAAATTAAAGTCTTTAATTAGCTTGGCTTTAGTTAATTAATGAGCTTGCTTTTTGGCTAATTAATGGTAGTCTTGGGCTTTATTTGTAATTAAAATTTTCTACTAAAATTTGGTTTAAATACATGCATAATTTAACTTGTTCTAATCATATTTTATACATTCTTATGCACTTAAAAATTTATGAACCCAATATTTGAGCATTCTAAGGTATTTAATTATTTTTAACACAACATCACAACTCATTTTTCATGCATCAATATGAATCACATTTATCACATTTCAAAATCATATATAATTTCAATAACACATTTATAAAATATAAATTGGGAAATTCATGGCTATTTCACTTTGTCTACTTCTTTATTATTATTTTCAAAAGAAAACTTATCCACAACATCACTTGAACAAAAATGAGGCAAAGCATCAACAAAAGCAATATGAATAGATTCTTCTACAACTAAAACTCTATATGCTTTACTAGTTAAAGAGTAACCTAGAAAAATGCTTTCATTACTTTTAGCATCAAATTTAGCTAATTGTTCTTTTCCATTCTTCAAGATGTAACATTTAGTGCCATATGGATGAAAATAAGAGGTGTTAGGTCTTCTCCATTTCCAAAGCTCATAGAGGGTTTTCTTGAGAATTGATATTATGAAAACTCTATTTGATATATAACATGCAGTGTTAACAGCTTCAGCCCAAAAGTATTTAGGTAAATTATTTTTACTCAACATGGTTCTAGTCATTTCAATTAAAGTTCCATTTTTCCTTTTAGATATAACATTTTGTTATGGAGTTCTAGGTGCTAAATAAGTGTGTTCAATTCCATTTTTACTGCAAAGATTATCTATGTCATAATTTTCAAATTCTCCCCCATAATCATTTTGGATAGTCACAATATTAAGACCTTTGTCATTTTGGACCTTCTTGGAATATCTAAAAAAGATATTCTTTGTTTCATTTTAGATGCAAGGAAGAAAATCTATGTATATCTAGAGAAGTCATCAATAATAACCAAGGTGTATTTTTTGTCTCCCAAACTTAGAGTTTGAGTATAACCAAATAAGTTCATATGCACTAGTTCTAATGGCTTAGAAGTGAAAATAGTATCCTTAGACTTAAAAGAAGTCTTAGTTTGCTTTTCTTGTTGACATGCTTGACAGATCTTCTCCTTCCAAATATTTATTTTTGGTAAACCTTAGTCAAGATTCTTTTTAACAAGTTTTGAAATTATATCCATGCTAGCATGTCCCAATTTTATGTGCCATATCCAACTATTATCATTTTGAGAGTAAAGACAAGTTTATTTGATGATTTGTAATCATTTAGATTGATTTTGTAAATATTTCTTTATCTATACCCTTTAAAATAAGCTTTATTATTGTCGATTTTTTTAATGGAACATTCATTGGCAAGAAATATTATTGTAGAATCATTATCACATAATTGGCTAACACTAAGCAAGTTATGTTTTAAACCATCAACCAAAAGCACATCTTTTATAATTAAATACATTTGCTGTTACGCCCTAAAGGGTACCTTAAGCATAACAGTCCGCAACACTCAATATTAAAGCTTAAGCATGACAACCTTAGTCATTCCCAAAAGCTTCGATATTAAGTGGAAGGTGCGCTTTCATAATTTTAGAGGACCATACTTTGAAATATGAAGCTTAATAAGATACGATAACAAACTAAGAAAAGGGAATTTATAATATTCATTTATTCATAATAATTGTCTTATAAGTCTTAGGGGCATTCCTCGGCCAAAATACTATAATCTATTACAAGAAATATTCTATGAAGTCTATATCCAAACTAATGGTAAACTTCATCTAAAAATTCCTCAACCAAAAAAAGGAAAAATACCGGGCTGCAGGGTCCACGTGGCCTCAACCACAAATAGTCAAACTG
The DNA here is from genome assembly GCA_024138025.1 of Combretum micranthum. NCBI lineage: Eukaryota > Viridiplantae > Streptophyta > Magnoliopsida > Myrtales > Combretaceae > Combretum > Combretum micranthum. Next base: position 147,720 of record JAMXBD010001824.1, on the reverse strand, counting down.
CAAAAGATATCTATAGAGATATAAGTTAATAGGCTTAGTGAGAATTATTTCCATAAGCAAATTCTTGTGTAGTAAACATTCAAACAAGTTATTTAAGTATTCAAGTGAAATGTAACATACACGTGAGCAAATAAGGTATATAGTTTTCTAGAAACAATATGTTGAATGGATTTGCACCCTCCATTCGGGTTTGGTGATAAGTAATCTCAAAACGAGTAGTTTTAGTTAAGTTATGCTTTCGGTCTTTACCTCCAAGCATATTAAGTCTACTCGGGTTGAGTCATGCCTTTGGATTACCGCTAAGCATTGGTTTGATTCCATGTCGCCAAGCATTGGTTTGATTCTATGTCGCTAAGCAATCGCTTTCGATCATAGCCGCTAAGTATTGCTTTCGACCGTGCTACTATCATTTTCACCCAAGGATAATAACCCCATACAATGTGACTCTCTTCGTGGTATGCATGAATCAATTTATTTAAGATATCATAGCATCATTATTATTAACTTTAAGGTGATCATAGAATTTTATACATATCAAGTTCTATACTGAAACATACAATTACTTACAATCAATTCCCACCTCGATATTCTTAGAATTCTTTCAACAATTTTTACATACGTATCAAATCGTCTTTCCTTAATTCTAGTACGACTAAACTACAAGCACAATCAAGTATCGTATTAAGGCAATAAACTCACGTTGCCATGGCGATACTTTTTCTAAATGGATGAGTCGATCAAACAATCCACTTAGTCGAAATAACCGTCAGGATACGGGTATTCCTCCTCGGGATCACCTAGTCAAGAAAAATACCCAAAATGAGTATTTCTTGATAACCTTCTTGAAATTTGACAAAACTGTCATAAGAACGTCAAAGTTCACATAGAAGATAATTCTAATTTAAAATGGCCATAACTTTGTCATTTTAACTCGGAATTGTGCATATAATATACCGATTTCTACCTATTCGGAAAGATCTATCCATTTCTAAAACTATTTTCGCCAAAAGAGATCATTTAGGCTCCGAAATAGTGGCGATCAAATTCACCACGAATTTTTTCATCCCAAAAGCATTTGTTCCAAAAGTTGCTTTGAAAAATACTTAGTTATCTATATAGTTGAGAAATTCCTTTTTATAGATATATAGCTCATATTTTATTCATACTTAAGTGTCTGTTGTCCAACTAAAATTCTTTAGTAAAAACATGTTACTTTAGAAGTTTAGAAAACCATAATTTACGAGAAATCCATTTTGTAAATCCTTGAAAATGAATATTTGATTCCTTTATTTCAAAGAATTATCTCACTAATTTCCAAATGAATTTTAAAAAAATAAATTTCTCTATTTTTTCTTTTTAGAAATTTTCAATATTAGTGTCACGATTCCTATTAGTTTTCTATACAATTTTTCTTTGACCATTACTTGAAAAATCTTGGTTTTGAAACTCTCATTCCCTCTTTATGGGGTTTTCTTTATATTATGTTTTATGAAAAACATTTTAATATCAAAAGGCATCTTCTTTTGAAAAACAATGTAATATAGAAATGATTAAAAAGCTTTTCAAAACACAGGTAGCTTTAAAATTATAGTAAGTTCTTACTGAAGTTTTGAAAAGAATATATTTACTTTTGTTAAGTCATAAATTCTAAATTTCATATAGAACTATTCTTCGGTGAAAAATTCTCTTTTTGCAAAAAGTATAATTGAAGCTTAAACGTTTGGACAACGATCTTTATGGGCATGATCATGAGAATAATAACAAGCAAATGTAACATAATGAATAATAAGTCATGTATTGGGAGTTTTAGCTTCTTTAAGGCTCCGAGACTAAGAAATAAACTATTCCCAAATAGAAAAGAAAATAAAAGAGAGAAAATTGTTTTGACTTGATGAGGACGAGTCTAAGACTAGAGACTAATCTTAAAACATTATGAAATAAATAAATTGCAAAGAAAGAATATACATAAATTGCTTTGCATGAAAGGAAATAAATTGCAAGTGAGCTTATATACTCTAAAGAACATATATATATGTATATAGATACATAATTATATTTAGTTAGATATAATAACAACAATGCTATGAGCAAAGTAAAATAACAACATAAATATATAAATAGATATTCATGAATAAGAACAATATATGAACATAGTATAGCTTCCATAACATTAAGTTTTAAAAAACTCACACCATGGTCATGTAGAGTTACATGACATGGTAGAAAGAAATTTAGAAGAAGATTTTTACCTAAAGAGGATTTTGGAGTAATAGGTGTGTATGAGTTTTGTGTATATAGAAGGGGATTTGAGAATATTTTGAGAGAGTAGTTCGAAAGAGTTTTGAGAGGAAAAATTTGGAGAGTTTTCGTTAGTGAATTTGTGGAGATAAAGTGTGAAAGAAATGAAAGAGGAGAGGGTATTTATAAGAAAATAGGGAGTGAATTTCGAGTGATTTAAATAAAGAAAAATTGAAAAAAATGAGAGAGAGAGAGAAGAGGGGGGCACCGGCCACTTAAGGAGGGAGAGGGAGAGATGTTTGTTTTTTTTTTGTATTTTTGTTAATTAAAAGTAATAATAAGTAAAGTAGATGTGATATAAAGTTATGGGAAAGATTAAAAGTAAATATAATAGGTATATAGAGTATAAGAGTAGGTGTTAGAAAAAGTAGAGATAAATGAATAGTGTAATGTAAAGTAAATATGACTAATAAAGTATCAGTAATGGGAAAATACGCATATAAATGCAATATCTGATATTTTTACTTACCTAAAAATTATAAAACTGATATTTTTGAAAACCTTATATTTTTACGAGTCTAACAATATATCCGAAATATTTTTACTATTCCGAGCCCTGTGACATGTTTTTTAAGAACTGTATCTGTTCGGGTCTAAAACGAATTGTGGTTTTGCTAATCTGATATTTTTAAGCTTCATTATGTCATTACGAACTGTTCTACATACTAATCTCTTTCTTACTCACTTGGGGTTAAGAACACGGGATTGCCAGACCTAAACTATTATGTCTAACTAGGGTATTGTTTACTTTAGAGTTTCTGGTTGACCTTTCGATTATAGTTTAAGCTTAATCGATTATAAAACTTTAGGGTTTACATTTGCCTAGAAGGTTACCTTTACCTAAAACGATTGACTTTTGATTATCTCCGAATGTGACATTACTGGCTCTACAACAGTAGTTGCATGTCTCATGAGTGGCTTTCACAAACCAAGTTTTATTGAACTTGCAACTACTTTCTTTGTTATAGCCAATTCCATATTTGTTTGAGTCACACTTTTAATTTCCAAGAAGCGTGTTCAAGTTTTTTTTCCCCTTTAGTGAACTTGGCTATAGTTGCTTTTGAATCATCTAAACTAACTTTTAATATAGAATTTCATTTCTTAGTTCTTTTAACTCCTTTAATATTTCATTATTACTAACGTTACATGTAACATTATCATTATTATTTAAGATTATTACTTCAATATCAAACAAATCATTATCAATAGTTGATTTTTCATTGATCTTGCATAATTCATCATTTTTTCTTTTTAGCTTCTCACATTTATTATTTATTTTATCGTTCTCTAATTTCAAAATTTTATTTCTTCATGTAGATTTTCATTTTCCATTTTAATCTTCTCATGCTTAATTCTAAATTTATTAAACTCTTCTCTTACTTCCATCATTAAGGTGTTAAGCACGATGTTCTTTTTCTCCATTTTTATTAGTTTACTACACACTTTATCATACATTTCACACATTTCATCATATGAAGGGGAAGATGGAGAACTTACTTCATCATCCAATTCCATGAAGCACACGTTTTCATTCGAGTCAATTGAGCCATCATCACTCTAAGTGGCAAAGAGAGCTTTTTTTTTTTTTTTTCCTCTGAATCCCTTGGATACTTTCTTGAGCATTGGACAATATTGTTGGATGTGTCATGGCTTATGACATTTGTAGTAGGTTATTACTTCCTTCTTTTCCTTTTTGTATCTTGATGAACTACTGTCATCACCCATTCTTTTTGTCTTGTTTTTGAACTTGATAAATTTCTTAAACTTCTTGGCCATTAAAGCAACATCCTCCTCATCCTCATCATCATCATCATCATCATCATCACTGGAGTCATGGCTTGTAGCTTTTAAAGCAATGGCCTTTTTGTTTGATTCCTTTCCTTGCCTCTTAATAAGCTCATGTGTTTTGGGTACTCTAAGGAGTTCCTTTTTGCTCATAACACTTAAATCTCGTGCTTCTTCGATTGCAGTTTTCTTTGCTTCCCAATCCTTGAGTAGAGACTTGAGTAGTTTATAATTTATTTCACATTAATGAAATTCTTTCCAGGTACACTCAAAGGATTTATAATGTTAATGAATCTATTATGCATTTCATCTATAGATTCATTTATAAGCATTTTGAAAATTTCAAATTATCCACAAAAAAGACTTATTTTTGTATCTCTTACTCTTGAAGTTGAGAAGTTCCTTCATAAGTCATTTCTAATTTATCCCATATATCTTTTGCTGATTTACATGTACAGATTTTATTGAAATCACTTTCATTTAACCCAAAATGCAATATGTCCATATCTATTTCATTCAAATAAAAAATTTTCCAATCTTCTTCATTATAATCTTTTTCTTCTTTTGCTTCTATAATTAAAGGCCTATTTTCTATTACATTTCATATTAATCTATTTTGAGCTTTTAGAGAGATTTCATTATACACTTCCAATATGGGTAGTTACCTTAACTTAGAGGAGATGGCCTATTAATAGCTTGACCTTATAAAAATCCTGGTGCATTTGATGCCATGATATTTACTCTATATGCAATTAAGCATAGAAAATTAGAGATTGAGCTCTGATACCAAATGAAAACGCACTAAAAAATACTCGGGAGGGGGGGGGAGGAGGAGGAGATGTGAATTGAGTATTTGACTTAAAATTGGAATTAAATAATTTCTCAAGCAATTAATTAAATTAAACTTTGATAATATTTAATATAGCAATAATAATATATAAGAAGGAAAGAAAAAAGAATTAGAGAAGGAGAAATCAAGCCCATATTTAACTTGGAGTTTTAACCTCTTCCTACTCTCTACGATCCCACAATCTCCTCCAATTAGTGGCCTTGACGCACTTCTATTGATTCAACAACACAAACTTACGTTTGAGAAGTAAACCTGTTTACAATACTTAAGAAACAAGTATTTTCTTCTCTTTTTGTTAGTGCTCTCTTACAAAGTTACAAGTTAAGAACAAAGCACTGAAACTGATTTTTTCTCTCTTACAAGAATATGGAAAATAGTGAGCAAAAGAATAGAAACTATAGGATAATTCTTGATTTATTTGTTTACAAATGAAAAATTTTTCAAAATTTTTCTGAGACTCTAAAGGAACATGTATTTATAGTCTTCAAAAGATCAATCACCTATTGAAGATAACGTCCGACACCTGACTTCATTAAATGCGTGCAACGGTCGATTTTAAATTTCCACTGGTTCGCTAGTCCAAATTACTTACCTATATTGACTTATTGTGCCCTTGTCGCACCTTTGTCGTGTGTTGGATTTTGGGCTTGATTAATGATGTGCCTAACTCTTCTAAACCAGCTCATTGGTCTAATACTTATAAGCACAAAAACAAAGCGTGCACACACACAAACACATATTTCTTGATATGTTTTTCCTTATAAATTATTGATCTTAGTCAAGTGGAGTGTGTTTTTGCAATAGCTTTACATAACATTTGCTCTCATCAAAATCACATATAAGATAATTTAATTTAACAATACCATGATAGATAGGTATAATTGCCTATACTATTAATTGAAAATAGTAATTAGAACAGAGTAATATTAATAATTCAATCAATACTAATTCCCGTTATGAATTTGACACTAAAACCCATCTAAATACACCATTAGTCACCATCAACGACTTGTACATTACAACCATAAAATCGATTTTCATCCACTCTTCAAGTGGAACCCAACCAACACTACACATAAAAGACCTGTTTTGTCATAACCCTAAAAAGGGCTTAAAATGATTAACCTAAAGTTATCACATCACGTGTGCACCTAGAATATGAGGAACATCTTGCAAGTCAAAGTTTGTAAGACTATACCTGAAAAAAAAAATCTTTGCAAATTTCTATTATATAGTTACATTTATGATAAATAAAGAAAATCCAATTTCTTACAATCCACCAGAACCACAAAGAATTGGTATCCCTCACCAAATAGTAAAATAAAATAGATCGTCTACATTTAACAAACTTTAAACTATTATACAACTAATCTAATCCATAATCTAAACTTATGTTACATTAAACAAAATCTTAATACAAAACAACCTATCCAGTTCTTATTTCAACTTGTTGTCCATCTTCAAGGGATCTTCTCTACATATTCTTAACCCATTCTCAATGCTTTAGCTATTTTTGTACAAAAACTATTGGGGTTGAGCTCAACTATAGCTCAGTGAATAACATAACCAAACCACAAAAAAACAAATGTCAAACAAGTTTTATTAATAAACACATGCAATGCAACAATCAATCATATGACATGCATAATTTAGATGACTATCATCCAAACCAATGGAGATTTATGCTCTTTATTAAGGGTTGAAGGACTAACTCTACCATCACGCCCAGAAGAATATGAGAACGAAGGAATGAGGATTTCTTTTCTTAAATTCATTGTTATTTACATATTTATTATCAACATAACCTCAAACTTCTCTTTAGAAATAACTAAGGAGGTAGGATTTCTTTTTAAAACTCATTTATTCTCATATATACATATTATTAACATATCCACCACTTCACCTTAGAATCTCTGAAACTCCATAAGTATTATCATTCCAAACCAGCCCTCATCAGGTAACATCCTTCAAGCCTACTTAGTTTCTGTAGAACTGGCGACCTTATGGTAATCACAGATTCACTCGATATCACTAAGCATTACTGCATAATAGGAATAATAATATGTGACATGCATACTTCATAAATGCTAATGTAAGTTATGCTATCATGCAATGTATGATTGTTTAATTAACTAGTCAGTTAGTTTTAAGTTCATTTATTATAGTGACTAATCAATTAACAGACAATCATCAACAATTACAACTCAAAAATTACAAACAATGTGCAATCTCTTTTAAATTAGTGAGTTATCAACCAAAATAGTCACCGAACAGCACACAAATACCTAATTCCCTGTACATAGCTAATTACATTTATAGTACCACAAATGCAACTAAATTATAAACACAAACAATGTGGTATGGTTAATGTTACCTACCTATTATCCAAGCTACATCTTAACAATTCTCTAGGAAAACCAAAGCATCATCCCCACCAATCATCCAATCATCATTAGCATTATCATCAACATCAAATTATCATCATCCTTCATATTGAAATCCAAACAGAAATGGAAGATTGGCTAGGGCTACTTTAGAGAATAGATCAAAAGCAAGTATCTATTTGTGAAATTAAATTCATATAAAAAATTTAATAAATTAATCCTCTATATCAAATTCATTTTAAAATCCCATTTGATCAAACACTAAGTAAGAACCTTGTCATGGCTGCGAAAATCACTCCATCAAGATAGGACAATTTTCCATTGTCTGTCAAAATACTTCTTTTCTCTTTGTTTATAATAATTTATTACAAAAACATCATCAAAACATTCATATACAAATAATCACTTCTTAAGAAATCATATATTTGAAACAACATATTCTCCTTATCACTTTAAGTTAACATATTACAATTATATAAAAGTCATTTACTCATGAGATTCATGTTGACTTAACCATCCAATCCATTTTAGCTTACTGAAGTTTATTAGGTCAAGCTAACTTTCGTTATATTACCATCTCATTTTATTTCTAAGAATCATATTAACTTAAGTTTATTAACTAATCCACTTGATATACAAAAGCTACATTAAGTCTAATTTAGTGACTGAATTAAATTAAATTAAATTAAGTTAAATTTAGATTTGTTAACTAAGTTCATTTTATGTCTAAGAATTCTAAACTTGTTTTATAAACTACTTATTTTAATGGGCTTTAAGAAATAAATGAAATGTTATACTCAACTACATATACATAACTAATGAAACAAATGCTCAATAAACATGATTATGTTTGGACTTATTTTATTTTGTTATTGTTTATGCCTATATGTTTTCATTTGAAACAAATATATCTTACGCCTTGATATTTTTAGAATTTCTCAAAACTTAAAACATAATAGTTATAGAGTTCTTCTTAAGCTTTTTCATAGCATTTTGAGTTATCTTAATCTGATTTCGGATGAGGATGTTATGATAAAATCAAGTTATCTTGAAAAAGAAAAGAAGAACAAAAGGGATCTAGGCCTATATGGGCCATATCAAGGGTGATGGCATTCAACACGCCTCTCACTATGCCTCGTATTAATGGATGTATGAACTTAGCAGGAAGGCAGAGGCTACCATACCCCTTGCCATGCCCTATATTAAGGGGTTAGTGGCCACTACACCACATGTAGAGGGGCATATCAACCCAGATCACATCCCTTATTTTTCTTTACTCATTTAAGCCATTTTTCTACATGTATTATTCACAAAGCTTCACCCACAACACTTTAATAACACTTTATAAGCTTAGCACCATAATTCTCAACATCTCTATACCTATCCTTTCATTTTATTTCCTTAAATCATCTCATCAATTATCTAATCCATTCATAAACATTGTATACTTTGGTCTTAAGATACAAGCTTATATCCCACATGTTTACAAGTTTCATCTTAAATTTTACTTATAATTAGCATTAACTCATCATATATAAGCATTTACAATAAACAAAACAAAGAAAATAAGCATACTCACATGTTTGATGAATTTAACTATCTTGTTCTTCACTACTACTATTACTACTTCATGGTTGTTGTCGCTTCTTTCATGCATGCTTCTCATCTTCTATCTTGATTTCATCTCTTATTTCTCATTTTTATCATGTTGACATTTGAGATTTTGGGGTTGGTGAGTTTAGAGAAAGAAGAGAGGAAGAAGATGAGGAAAGGAAAATAAAGAAGAAAACGTGGGGAAAAAGAAATGAAAAGAAAGGGGTAGGTTTTTTGAAGGGAAAAAGGAGGAAAATGTTAAATATAAAGACATTTTTAAGAATATTAATTAGTAGGGTTTTGTCCTAAACTTTTCAGATCATTATCATAAGTATTAACAACAGTTTAAAGAATATTTTAGAATATGTAAAAGGTAAACCAATAACTTGAATTGAAAATCTAGTTTAGAATTTAATTTTGTAAAAACTTAATATTTAGTTTGAGTTTAGGCTTATAAATTGATATTTTTAAACAAGTATATGAACTCAAAATTCATGAGAATTGGATATATATAAAATTTAGATTAAAGGGGCTGTCACGCCCCAGTGAGTACCCTAAACGTGACAGCCCGCCGTACATAATATTAAAACTTAAGAATGACTACCTCAGTCACTCAAAAGCTTCCATATCGATACAAGGCATACACTCACATTAAAGGGAGACCAGTGGAATAATTCATTTTAAGATATTGGTAGCAGAACATGCAAACTAACACTTAATATATATCATTGAAATATAAAGTCTTATAACTTCTAAGGGACATTCCCTGATAATATCCATAGCAACATAATCTTATCGAGAGAAATAACTAAGGCTAGAAGATTTTAGAAGAAATCTACTCTAAGACTTTAAAACAGAGTTCCTACAAAAGCTTTTACCCGAATAATCAAGATGGTCTTGGGTGCAAAATAACGATCCTGCAATATCAAAAGTCTATAGGGGTATAAGCATAACTAACTCAGTGAGATAATCCTTACACAAAAGTACTCATAACAAGCATTCAACCAAGTTCATTAAACAAGCATATGAAATGCAACAACCATATGATCAAACAGTACATACGACTATTCGGTTTCGTATGTATAATGGATTTACCCCTCCATCGGTGGTTAGGGAATGATTTGAACTAGGCCCCAAACGACCTTCTTAAAAGTTTGCGCGTGTCTTGGGGTTCTAACGAACCATACTACTAGTCCCCGGGCTTTTCATATCCAAAACGATCGATCCGGCTCGGCTACAACTTGAGGTCGTATTCCTCGAACGTCCTAAATCCTCAAGATGTAGCTAGGCAGCTTACCTTTCCAGTCCCACGCTGAGGAGTAGTAGCAAAATTTCAAAATGATATTCTAAGTGATATGCATGAGCAATTTATTTATGGAGAATCAAATCCAAAATTAATTTATTTAAAGCGATCAAACAATAATTGCACACATAGCAATGCATACATAGAAACAATTATATCAATCATAGATCGGGTTCTGATATACTTATCGTTCATGATCGTACATAACAATTCATATACATAATTCCCATGATAACCCGCATGCATATCAATTTTATCTTTTCCTAACATCTAGTGCTCTATTCTACAAGCACATGTGCGAATATATTAACGTAAAGGAAATTCACTCATCCAAAACGATCTTCTATGAGTCAAAGTAATCCTCGGGGAAGAGAAGATCTTGGTCCTCGACACCTAAATAATAGAAATACCCAAAGTGAGTATTTCGTCCAAGATCTATTTAAATTCTATAACTCTATCTTATTGAATTTGTTAAAATTCGTATGAATGAAAATCCTAACTTAAAATGGTCATAACTTGCTCATTTTAACTCGGAATTTGGCATATTATATACCGATTTCTACTTATTCGAAAAGATATATCCATTTCTAAGGTTATTTTTATCAAAAGAAGTCCTTTAAGTCTCATAATAGTGACGTACAGAATTGTTGCGAAATTTCCATATTTCAAAACTCAAGTTTTCAAACTTTTCTCCATCCAAAAATCTTTGAACCCAAAATATAGATATTTGTTTGGTTGAAAAATCCTTTGAATATATATAAATAGACTCAAATTATATGCATGAATTTAGTGGTGTTGTCTCAACAATGATTTTTGTAAAACAATGTGTCTTAAAAGTGAGAAAATGCTAAGACTTCAAAATTTCCTTTTTAGTATTGTTGGAAAATATCTTAAATTATTATAAGTGAGTATTTCCTCCATTTCTTAATATTGAGAATAATCAAATTTTCAAAAGTAATTTTAGTTTTGTTAAGATTCCTACAACTTTATTCTTAGTGGTTGAAAAATGTAGTTTTTCTAAATATTTCTTGGTTATGTGTTCTAAAGTTTTTCTAAAGTTAGATCCACTTTAGATAAATAATATCAATAATCTTATAAGTTATTTATTATTTTTATTTCCTAAGTAAAGCTTATCTTTAGAAAAGTTATTCTTTGATAATTTTATAAAACTTGTGTAGACTTTAGTATATTAGAGTGTTGGTAGAAAACTTCGATAAATGAGTTTAAGAAAACCTTTATTGAACAATGATTTAGCAATATTAATTCTCAAAAAACTTTCCTATTTCATTGGTTTTAAAAAGAGAGTATGTGATAGTTTATTCTATGCATACTTAGATGAAATCCCATGTACTATTATTATTAGAAACTTGTGATGAACTTTTCTAACTTTGGAAAAGATTTATTAAGATAAACTTTGTGTTTTTATGAAAAAAAATCATTTTACATGACAAAAATTTATTTTTAAGGAGATTTCTTATTTTCCTTTACTTAAGAAAACTCTTTTTCATAGTTGTTGAGACAATATCAACATGTTCATGTATGAATGAGAATGTGTAACTATGAGAAATATAATAAAAACAACATAATAAGATAAATGTAGTAAGAGCATAATAGTAACAAGTATTGAGAACCTTAGCTTCATCAAGATATCCTAGGACTAAGAATAGACTAGTGCCAAAAGGAAAAGAAAAGAAAAGAAAGAAAATTGTTTTGACTTGATGAGGACAAGTCTAAGACTAGAAAGACTAATCTTAATAATAACATGAAATAAATAAATAAATTGCAAAGCATGAAAATAAATAAATAACAAGTGAGCTTATATGCTCTAAAGAAAATATATACATAATACCATATAAAAGTTAGATTAGAGCAAATAAGAACAACAACAACAACATAATAATAACAACATAATGGAAGACATGAGCATGAACAAAAACAGAACATGAACATATTATTACTTCTTTAACTCTCATGAGTCTAAGAAACATACACTAAGCTCATGCTAAGTTATATGAACATGATGAGTATATGTAAGAAATTTTACCTAAGGTTATGTGTTTGTTGAAGAGGAAAAGAATGAGTTATAGTAATATGTGGGAAATGGTTCTATAGAGAGAAAAAAGAACTTGGGAGAGAATTTGAGAGAGAGTGGTTGTGGAGTAATTTTGGTAGATTTTTAGTAGGAAATGAATTGTGTAAAAGAATGAAGGAGGAAGAGGGTATCTCTAGAGTTTTGAAGTAGAAATTAGATATAATTAAATAAATTAAAAAAGAAATAAATTTAGAGGGATATGAGAGAGAGAGTGGACAGAAACCTTGGAGAGGGAGAAAAAATGATTAAATTTGTTGTTTTATAATAAAAAGAAGTAATATGTAAAGTGTGATGCGATTAAAGTTGTATGGAGAAGGTAAATTATAATATATAGGTATGGTAGTGTGTAAGAATAGAGTGTAAGAAAAGTAAAGATAGTGAAATAGTAATAAATAGTAGAAATAGTACTATGAATAGTAAACTAGGTAATTAAAATACAGGTAGTAAAGAAAATACGCGTAAATGGCCTATATCTGATATTTTTAGTTACCGAAAAATTCTTGTAAACCCCTGAATTTTTCGAGAATGGTTTTGGAATATCAAATCGAAACCCTAAAATCTGACCCAAGTTGAAACAAAACTTAAACAAATTCGACCATGGGATTTCATAAGAGAATCTTCAAAAACAAAAAAAAAAATTGAAAATTCAATAATCGTTCTATTCAAAAATCCGAGCATCAGAAAGTCCATCATATCCGATCCTTGAGGTAAACCCCTCAATTTCTAGGATAAAGTTGAATTAAACCCTAACCCTAATCAAACCGGAGTTTTGAAAGTCAACAAAGATTAAGACAATTAACAGTTTCAACTCCGGTAATCTCGCGCTTTCAAATCCTAGAAAACGAAATGAAGTTAATGGCTTATAAAAGTTCGTAATAATATAGGGTAGTATAAAAATATCAGATTCGTAATTTTCTAGTGTCTTTCGGATCCGAACAAGATCAGTTTTCAAAAACTGTGCCCTGGTGCATCGGATAATGAAAATATTCCGACAATACCGCTAGACTTGTAAAAATACAAGGATTTCAAAAATATCTGTTTCATAATTTTTCGGTAACTAAAAATATTAGATATAGCTCATTTACGTGTATTTTTATTACTACCGGTATTTTATTTGTCTAGTCTACTATTCATAGTACTATTTCTACTATTCATTACTATTTCACTATCTCTACTTTTTCTTATACCTATTTCTTACTATCTATATACCTATTTTCTTACACTTTTACATTTCCAATACAACTTTATTCACATCAAACCTTACACATTATTTCTTTTCTTTACAAAAATTATAAAACAAACAAATTATCCTCTCTCTCCTCCCTCTAAAACCGCCGGCCATCTCTCTCTCTTTCTTTATATTAATTCTTTTTCAATTATTTTATTACATCTAATTTTCACTTCAAAAATTCTATAAATGCCCCATTCCTCCTTCATTCCTCCTTCATTCTTTCACGCATCCACTTTACATAACAAAACTCTATCAAAATTCTCTCTCAAAACCTCTCTCCAACCGTTCCCTCTCAAAACACTCTCTACCAATTACTACTCTTTAAGAAAAGTAACAAAAACGCACTACCCATTCATCTCTTTTCAAATCCTCCATTAAACCTTAGGTAAAATCTTACGTATATTTCTTTATCATGTTTATACAACTTAGCATGAGCTTAGTGTATGTTTGTTAGACTCATATGAGTTAAAGAAGCAACAATATGTTCATGTTTTGTATTTGTTCATGTTCATATTTTACATTATGTTATTATGTTGTTGTTATTGTTATTGTTATTGTTATTTTTGCTCTAATCTAACTTCTATATAGTATTATGTATATTATGTATATATATTTCTTTAGAGCATATAAGCTCAACTTGTTATTTATTTATTTTCATGCTTTGTAGTTTATTTATTTAATTCATGCAATTTATTAAGACTAGTCTTTCTAGTTTTAGACTTGTCAATATCAGGTCAAAACAATTTTTTTTTTTTCTTTTTGGGACTAGTCTATTCTTAGTCCTGGGTTGCCTTGGTGAAGTTAAGACTCCCCATACAAGCGGGATACCTTGATAAAGCTAAAGTTCCCAATGCTTGACTATATTATTATTATGTTTATTTTCTTATAAGTATTTCTTTCCATCTTATTATGTATCATTCTTACCTTTTACATTACTATATAATCATATTCATGCATGGTTAGAATATTGTTGTCTTAGATAAAAATAAAAATGGGTTCTTTCTTAAATAAAGAAAAGTAAACTAGATTTCTTAACAAAGGAAATTTTCAACAAAAGATCTAAGTTTTGCTTTCAAAAGATAAGCTAATCATAAATTTTAGAAGAAGTGAAGATTTCTTCAAAATAATAAAAGGAACTCATTTCTTTTACAAATTAAACTAAATACTCCATAAAGATAGAATTTTCAGCATTAAACTTAAGATTTTAACTCAACCATATCTTCTATAAAACTTAAATAGGTTCACTATAGAGTTCGAAAATCACATACTTAGAAAGTCTCCTAAAAACTTAATTTTTATAGGTTGTTATTCTCTTTTCAAAATTAAAATGAAAATTTTGCTAAGTTCTAATATTAACAATTGTTTATTAAGAAAGCTTTTCTTATAAGCTTATTTAAAAGAGTCATTCCACCACTTAATAGATATTAAGAATAAAACAAGTTTTTCCAATCAAGGTAAAATCAACTCACTATTTTAGAAACCAACTTAGAAAAAAATAAAATTTGCCAAGAAAGTAAAGTCTTAAAGGTACACTTGTTTTCTAAAAGAAGAAAATGAATATGAACATGAAAATAAAACATAAATTTAATACAACTCTAAATATTTGACCACACCAACAATTTAAGGCAAATTTTGAAAAGCCTATTTTTCAATCACTAGAAATAAAATTAGTAGATAACTTAAAAAACCAAATTTTTTGGAATGAATTTACTTTTCAAAAGTGAGAAAATGAAATTTTAATAGAAAAATATTTACTCATAACAACCCAAATATGTTTTAGTTTTCCTTTTAACAATTCAAAATGGAGAAATTTTCAAAAGTTTTATCTTTTAAAACCCTTAAAGACAAATTGTTTATGAAATATCAATATTGAGACAAACACTACAAAAATCATGCATACAATATGAGTGTATATTTTTGTTCAAAGGATTTTCAACTATATATATATCCATATATTTTGCTTAAGGATTTTTGAGTAAAGTGAAGTTTGGAAAAATCATATTTTGTGAACTATAAATTCGTAACTATTCTGTATCATAGTATTTTCTAACCCAAAGGGCTTTCTATGATAAAAATAACCTTAGAAATGAATAGATCTTTTCGAGTAGGTAGAAAACGGTACATTATTTGCGCAATTCCGAGTTAAAATGACCAAGTTATGGCCATTTTAAGTTAGAATTACCTTCTATACGAATTTTAACGATCTTATGACATAGTTTTTTATAAGTACCATAGAATCAACAAGAAATACTCATTATGGGTATTCTTCTTGATTAGGTGATCTCGAGGAGGAGTGTTCATACCCGGAAGATTATTTTGATTAGTGGATTTACCGATCGACTCATCCGTAAGAAAGAAATATCCCCATGGCTGAATGAGTTTATTTCCTACCTTTTATGTACTTGTTTATGCTTGTAACTAGAGGCACTAGAAGTAGGAAAAGATGAAAATGAATTATGTATGATAATATTTGTTGAAAGAATGCTAAGCATACCGAGAAATGAATCGTTGTTAATTAACTTGTGTTTTACTATTATTATGTTGGAGTGTGTGCAAATTTTTGTGATCATCTTTAAATTACTCTAATCATATATTATGAGTTATATTAATTGATTCATGCATATCATGTAGTTAGTTTCATCTCATGAGCTACTGTACTCGATAGGACAAGAGTATAGTAGCCGGGTTTGCAGGAGCCATAAATCTACAAGATGGACGAATAGGAGCCTGAAAAAACTATTTCGAGATGGGCGAGTAGGAGCCTGAAATAAACTACATAAGTTGGATTTTAAAGATGGGTTTTAAAGAGCCTGAAGCACCAAACCCTAAATGGAGGGGTAAATCCATTCAAACATATGATTTCTGGTAGATCATATGTATTGCTTGATCACTTGCTTGATGCGTTCATATGCTTGTTTAATAACTTGTTTGAAATTATTTATACAAGTACGATGATTCAAGAATATTCTCACTAAGCTAGTTATGCTTATACTCCGATAGATCTCTATTGTAACAGGACCAATATCTTTTATGCCCGAGGACGTCATATACTCGAGTGGGATTATGTTTTGGGGAGCTTCTGGAAATCTTTTGAAGATCTTAGGCTAAATATCCTTTAATATCTTTTGGTATTAGTATTGTTTCCTTGTGTGAAAGACTAAGACGATATTATGATTGTTTGGAGATTTATAGGGGAAAAACCCCTAAGATGATGTAAGGATTATATTCTTATAATATTGAAATTAGATGGCTATCTGGATTTGTTATATGCTATATTTACTACCTCGAACTATACATCTCACCGGTGTCTCCTATTATTGTGATAGACGCCTTACATATGGTGTTGAAACTTTCGCATGACTTTGGGAAGTCATTCTTAAGTTTTAATATCTTATGTGTCGGACTGCTACATTTAGGTTACCTTCTGGGGAGTGACAATTCTAAAATTGATATTTTTGAAAATCTTATATTTTTACGAGTCTATTGGTGTTGTCGGAATATTTTCACTATCTGGTGTACCGGGGCACGGTTTTTGAAAACTAATCCCGTTCGGATCCGAATGATACTAGAAAATTATGAATCTGATATTTTAAGCTTTCCTATATTATTACGAAGCATTTTCTACAATTATTTCAATTTTATTGTTTAGGGTTTGAGAACACGGGATTGTCGGATCTAGATCCTCTAGACTAATCATAGAATTAGGTTAACTTTAGGATTCCGGTTTGACTTCCGGTTTTAGGGTTTACTTATTTTACCCAAAAATCTAGGGCCTTACAGAGGCTATATTTGAGTATTTTATAAATTTAAGCATTTGAGCTTAAGAAATTTTGGATTATTTGTAGATTAAAAGAAAAGGGGCTCAAATTGATGGTTGTAAAGGATTAGAAAACTTAATTATGAAATACACTAAAATTTAGGGTTTACAAATTTGCTTAAACATTGATATTAAAATTTTCCAAGGGTTTATAGATTTGAAATTGAAGGAAATATGTTTTGTTTGAAATTTACAAAAAGATAATAAAATTATATTTGTCAAAAAGGATTGTTATAACAAATAGGCTAAATGAGGAGAGTGTTTGAAATCTCAATTTCAATTAAGTATATTTATTAATTTGATTATGTTAGTCTATTCATTTACAACCTATAATTCAATTTACTTATTTTAATTAAACTATCTAAACTTAATTATTAAATTACATTCTAAACAAAAGCTTAAATTAATCGTCTATGGATAGCTGATATTATATATTAACTTTAAATTTTATAAATCGAAAGATTTTGATCATTTTAAGATTTATCCATTCACTTACGCTTTCATTGTATTATTCTAATTAATTTGGATTAAATTTTGATATTATTTTTCAATTATTTTCATATTTTTTTTATTATATGCATTATATATTACCTTGTTTTATTCTCTCTTATTATTTTGATTTGATGTTTCCTGTAATTTGTGTTTTATAAAACATCTTGAGATTTATGTTATTTAGATTTAGTATCATTCTTTTATAATTATCTTTACTCATCATGTATTCCTTTTAATTATCCGGAATGTTATATTTTATAAATTTGATTATTACCTTTATCTAATTAAATCTCATTTTTGTTCATATATATATATATATGTATGTAATTTTATCTTTTTTATATGTATAGAATTTTATCAAGAAGTTGCAGAAGAATTTCATCTTAAAATATAAAAATTCAAATTTTAAATGATAATTAAATTGTTCGTATTTTAATATTTTAGATTGAATAAAAAAATTTTAAGAGTGATTCTTGTGGCTTTCCTTAAAGCTTTGTAAAAAATTCCACATTATTTACTTAATGATCGTTATATTTGGAATGTGTAAATTTAGGTGATTACATGTTCAATACTAGCAACCAAACCTTTACATCTCATATAGACATAGGCATACCCACACAGTTTTTTGCACATTGCAACCACATCAGCTTAGATAAACACCACTTCAAATCTAGCATGCCGACTTTCAAACACCTCTTGTACAACTCAATAAGCAACAACTCAATAATAAAACAACTCAATGCAAAATCTAAGACCCACCTAGAACCATAATTAATAATTCAAGGTAGAAAGAAAAGGCGAAAAAAGAAAAGGAAGGTTTGGGTTAATGGTAAGTATGAGTAGCAAATTGACAATGGTATTAGGATGACCAAAGCTGATTTGGTGAACATGTAAACCTCCTAATTTATACAAACCTAATTGTGATAATTGCTAAGAAATATAATATAAAATTTTAAAAGGTTTTAAGAAAAGTCTCAAAAATTACTCTCGATTTTTCAGTAGTTAAGAATATTAAAATATGAATAGTTTAATTGTCATTTTGAAAATTAGAATCATTATCAAAAAAAATTTTTAGAGACAAAATGTAACTTCCTGTATCTTTTGCAATCGATGATTGATAATGAATCAATGAATTAATTAAGTAATTATTAGGGATATGAAAAACTTAAAAGAGATATAAAATACCATCACCACCTCAAGAGAAGTCTAGGGACTATAAGCAAGAAATCACAAAATTATGAGGATTGCATTAAGGATGAATTTTTTCCATCTAGAGGTAAGTGATTCTCACCTCCTTAAGTATGGATTATAAATAGATAAGTTAATGATTGGATTGAAATTGAAGATTAATAAATATCATGCTTATGATTATGGAAAGAAACCAGGATGCATTGTATATATTTGTTAATGCTTGGAAAATTGTAATATAATTGTTTGATAAGTTGGTGGAATAATTAGTATTCCTTAGAATTGGATATGGGAATATCATGTGTTGGTGGATTAGTAGACATTACATTTAAGATTAATGTCAAAATGATTACAAGTGGAGAAAAATTTAATTATGTGGAGATTTTGGGTAGGCATACGATAGTAAGAAATTGATTATCCTATGATTGTATCTATGGTTATTTAATCCGAGAGAATTGTCAAATGTGATGACAAGCAATTCATCCATAAAGGAGAAATCATGAGTTGATTAATTAAATAGACTAAGCTTAGATTTAAGTAGTTGTTACTTAGAAGTTACTAGAATTAGAGTTAAGGATTAAGTTGTTGATCATTAAATTTTGATCATATAATTGAATCAAAAGTTATTAGCCAATGAAGAGATTGACTATAAGAAACCATGCCTATTTAAAAGTAATTAGGTTATGATCTTGGTGAAAAGGTTGTTAAATGAATACAATGAAGATTGCTAAAGGAAAGAAAAGCTAGAACGAAGGGCAAGGTGAACTCCTAAGAGCTTCAATTATCAACTAAGAAGGTTATTGAGAACATGGCTAGAATTCAACTACAAGACCCAAAGTTAGTAAGGTCAAAACACGAGTTCATAAAGTTTGGACCTTACTCGAGAGATCCTAGATTCTAAAATCTTCTAGAAACCTTAGGAAATATCTATAGATATGAACAACTAAAATTTTTGATAAGTTAAAAGCGAGCCTAAGAATTAGTGATGAGATCAAAAAATCTTAATTTGTGCTAATTCAATTTGAAACCCTAAGAATCCTAGACATGGGCCAATAGATTCGATATACTTAGAATACGAGTCGTATGAAATTAGTTAACAAGACCCTAGAGTCAATTACCCAGAAAAGCATGCAATTATTGATACGAACTAAATATATAATAAATCATTTGGTTTGACAAATACTAAATTAGATGATTGTAATGTTAGATAGAAAACATGCAAATCGAGAAATATAAAATAATGTATACTAAAATCATATTTTCATATCGGTAAATTGATTTGGATTTTAGTCAAATAATTTGAAAATAATAATAATGTACACCAAAATCATATTTTCATATCTATAAATTAATTAGGATTTTAGTCAAATAAACCGAACATATCACGACCCCTATATTTCACATAAAAAGCAAAACCCTAAACTGTATCAAAACAATTCCAAACCTTAGAAACCTTAGATTTGATTCGATAGATCTAACAATCCTAAAATATCATATGAGTGAAGTTAAGCTCATAACCCTAAAACTTGAACACATAGAAAAATGTGTCATCAACGAAATGAAATAAAAATCTGATAAACCATCCGATACGAAGCCTTACGATAGATAATTACAGTGTTTGATCATATGCACACAAATCGAGGTAATATATTAAAATAATATATAATAATTGAATAATATAAAATATTTTTCTATGATAATATATCAATAAATTAATTTAGAATTTCGTCAGATACACCGAACATATCGCATGTTCAATCTTAGTACCTATCAGATAATTATTACCTCAAATTTACTTTATGTTATATCAAATCTACATTATGTGACACGCACACATCAAGTACCACTAATTGTCCTTTTATGACCTAGCCTACACACTTATTTGTTCTCACCTTTCCATTTCCCATGTAAACATCATATCCCTTCAAATCTTTTCTTCTCTCCCTCTTTTCCTTCCTTAAGAAGGCAATGCCCAAGCCCCCACCTCCAACCCCCCTCCTTCTTTTCAAATCTCACTCTATATATGTCACTTCTCATTGCAAAAAACCACACTTATACATTATATACAAAATCTCTCTTTTTTCTCTCTTTCATTTTTTTCTCTTTTCTCTCTCCTTTATGGAGTGCAATTCTCTCACTTCCCCTCTTCAAACTCTCAATTCTCTCTCCCTCCATAGCACATATACATTTTTTCCATCTCGAAACTCCTTTTAAGATAAGGCTGTACCCCTCCTTATGTAATACGTAAAGTAGATATTGTAGTTAAATGCATGAAAATCCCAATCCCATCACCCTCATGCATGCCCTATGATGCTTTGTGCTAGGGACGAGGGATGGTGATTCCATGAGTTGAAAGTTTATTATTGATTATTTTCTATCTTTTCTCTTTGCTTGTGCCAAAACTCTAGCATGAACACAACTTATCATGTTGTGATCTTTAAGTTTAGGGTAAATATGATGAAATATGGAACTTGGATGATTGAGTTTCCATCATCATCCATAGCACCACAAGTTGTATTCTTTAACTGCTAGATTCAAACGTAGATAATGAGTTTTTTCACATCTTAGTGCAAGGATAACTAAAAGCTTCTAAGCATGAGAGAAAGAAAGATGGTGATCATGGGATATCATAACATCACTTTCTTAGCTTGGAAAGTCTAGAACATTAAAGTGGGAAGTCTTATGTGTAAGCCCCGGAAAATTTCAGTAAATGACTCCCAAATAAACATCGAAGATAAACTCTAAAAATGACTCCAAATTAAAACCAAACTTTGACTAGTCCTAAATCACGAACGAATCTAGAAATTTCTTAATCTTGAGAAAATAAGAATCCTTAAAAATAAAATAAAAACTCAACAGTCTTTAAATCCAAAACCACTACGTATGGCAAACTCTATACTTAAGTCTAACTTGTAAAATCGGGTAATATAGAACTCAAAAACAAATTATTCAAAAGTAAATAACGATAAACCTTCGGAAATAAAACCTAATTCAAGAATTTTGAAAACGTTAAGAGATATTAAATACTTACAAAAAAAAATAAAATTTAAAATAAATTTCTCAAACTAAATGTGTTGTATAAACATAAACCCTCAGTTTCCAATTTGGCAAAGATCTAAACTGAAAAGTCACCCAATAACCCTAAGTGGAATATAGTAGTTCAAGTCCGGAAATCTCACGCCCTTAGCCCTAAAGGCCGAGGTGTGGTTTAAGCGTGTAGAATATCTCGTAGTAACATAAGGTCGCTTAAAAATATCAGATTGGTAAATTTTTGACCTATTTCGAATCCGTTTGGATATAGACTTTGAAAAGCGTGTCCCGGGATTCGAGATATCAAAAATATACCATTAATACCATTAGACTCGTATTTTCATAAGGATTTCAAAAATATCAGTTTTTAATTTTTCGATAACTAGAAATATTGATTTTGCGATTATATTTATTCTTACTACCGGTAATTAACTAGTCTTTTGCACTATTCACTACTATTCATTACACAATTTTAATGCTCTTGTAAACCCTTATATTTTTAGATAAATATTTTATATATCATAGAAAATTTTGTTTTTCTAAATTTAGTTCGTTTCGGGTTTTTTTATGAGATCAGTTTCTATTTAAGACCCGATACTAAAAATAAAATAAAATAATTTAATAATTTTAAAATATTTGAAAAAAAATTTCATAAAAGAACCTTTTAGAATTTTTCGGGTCATAAAAATATCAATTATAGCTCATATTCGCGTATTTTGATCATACCGGTAACTTATTTGATAATTCATTAAAATAAATTAATTAATTATCTTATTTTAATTATAAAAAATCTACTACAAAAATTTAGAATGCACTTTTCTATTTTTTTATTTTATTTATAAAGAAAATACTCTTACAAACTCATACCTATAGTACACTTTTCACACATCACCTCTTTTTTATTTCAATCTTTCTACACTTCACTCATCAGTTCATGGCAGATTTTTGACCTCTTTTTGTTGCCCTTTTGTCCTTTGAAACACTCCCAATTTGATTAAAATAAATCTATTTCAATCCTTTTTTAATAAGTAACACATACACTTAGTTACACATTATAATTTCAAGTCAAAAACTGACTAAATTCCCTCCCTCTCTCTTCCTCAATTCACGCCAGCCCTAGCATTGTTCAAGCTGCCATTTCTTTTTTTTTTTTTTAAATTCATTTTAAGTGTCTTTAACTCCTCCCATCTTTCTATATATGTCATCTCTCATTCACACTTTTAACCTTTTATCATTCCTTGCATTTTTCCTCTCCTTTTCCTCTCCTTTTCCTCTCTTTCTCTCTTCATTTACTCTTGTTCTTGCAAGAGAACTTGCTGCCCCTATTCAATAAGTGAGCTCCCACTTATATTTTTTGAAGATCTTTAGGTAAAACTCTTATTCAAAGCTTCCATAGTTGATGTAGGTAGAGTATAGTGAGAGTTTCATGCATCAAATGACCTTCCATAAGCTTAAAAGCTAAGGATGATGATGCCAAAATGAAACACTCATCCTACTCATGATTATTCTCTTGTGATCTTATTATTTTCTTGCTAGAAATGGTTATATTTTGTAGATCTAACTTTTATGTAACTTTGATTATGTTTATATTTAGATCTATGAGTTTATATCTTACTACTATGAATTTCTTTTATATTTCTGTTCGTAGTAGGTGTAGATCTTGGTTTTGAACTCAAACAAAAATGGTGAAATTCGTATTTAGGTAAGACCCGTATTTAAAAACCACTTTCCAACTGTCAAAATGGAAGTTTTACTTGAGATAATGAAGTCTTTTAATGGGTATATATCATCAAGACTTCGTTTTATATGATTCAAAGGTGATTTTCGAAGATTATTTTTCAAAACAAAAATCCTATTTTCGGATTTAAGCCAAGGCATAGTTTAAAAACATGTTTTCCAACTCAAAAATGAAGATTTTATTCAATATATGGAAGGCTCTTAAGATAGGATATATAAGGATGAATTTTCATAAGTTTATATGGATTTTATCAAAAGATATGTCCAAAAATAAATTTTGTAAATTCAAATTTAAACCAAGACCAATTTTGGAAACCTATTTTTCAACACCAAAATGAAAGATTTGTTTAAAATATGAAAGGATTATGGAATAGGTATCAATAGGAGATGTTTTTGATAAGTAAATGGTAGATCTACTAATAGAGATTCTCAAAATAGGAAGAGATTACAAAAAAAAGAATTTGAGTTTTATCCTAACGTTGTGAAATTCGTATCTAGGAAATGATGCTATGAAAACTCCAATTTTGCAAACTCAAAATGAAAGTTTTACTAAAGGAATGAAGTCCTTAGTGCCTAGATATGGTTGAGTCTTAAGTTTTTAAGTATCAAATGAGTTTACTTAAAGGAATCACCACAAAAATAATTTTTACAAAATTCGGATTTTGGGATGAACCATATTTAAAAACATGTTTACAAAGTGTAAAATGGGAATTTTTATTGAAAAATAAAGGCCTTAAGGTATACATAATGAGGACTTAATTTTAACAAGAATAAATAAATTTTATCAAGGAATTTTTTTAAAGACAAGTGTGAATTGTCAAGAATACAAAACTAGCCTTTCTAAATTGATTTTTTTATATAGTTTTACAAGGAAAAAGTTTTCTAAAAATTTCTTTTATTAAATATCATTAAGAACATGTACATATATATATATATATATATCATGACATATCATTTATGATAGTAACTCGTTCATATTTCATGTATACTTGCTTTGGATAGTAGAAACTTCATAAACTTTCACAAAATCAATTTTCTAAATTGGTTTTCGCTATTGATCTGAACTGATAAGATATTTTTGAAGCTTAAAAGCTTTCAAAACTTAATTATGATATTATAATTAGATAGATCTTTCGAAGTAGATAGAAATCGGTATATAATTTGCTAAATTCCGAGTTAAAATGACCAAGTTATAACCGTTTAAAATTGGAATTCCCGCGTAGGATGAGAATTACAAAATTGGTAGTTTGTATGAGATAGAATGGATTAGTTTTGAGTTGAAATACTCATTTGGGAATTTCTTTCCTTAGGTGACTTTATTTTCGAGGATTCGTTGCCACTCGACTATTACGATTAAAGAGGAGTCCAATGGACATGTGAGTTTTCCTCTTATTTTGTTATCTTGTTTGTGCTTGTAGCTAGTTACATTAGAATTATAGGAACAAGATAAAAAACGATATGAATGGGGATGGGATAGATGATGAGACTTTGATGTATGTATGCCAAAGAATACTAAAGCATATCGAAACCATGAATCGATTGGATAACTGCACTGTTCATATTGTTTTTGTTTATGTGTATGATATTGGTTGGTCACTCTAAAGAACGTATGAATAACTTAACCTAAGCAAAAAAATAAATTGGTCATATATCGCATCGGTCAAGTTACATTTGGTAGCGTGATACTCTTATACAAGAAGATCGGTGTGGTCCGAGGTCATGTTTGGAGAATGAGACCTGGTATCAGAGTTCATTCATAGGAAACTAAAGTGCACCGGAGATGCATTCCATGAATAAGCCGAGTCGAGTCGATTGCTAAGAGCTAGGGGGCTTGGGGACTAGCAGCAGGTCGTGTAGACTTTTGATACCATCCCTAACCCTTAGATATGGAAGGCATAAATCCGTTCTGTGTACGGGTTCCGGATATCCATACATAATTGCCTGCTCATGTGTTTATTCATGCATAGCATATAGATGATTTATAACTTGCTTGTTATGGTTCGAAATTAAGGGAACTCTCACTAAGCTAGTGTAGCTTATACCCCAATAGATGTTTGAATAAACAGGTTGATGGAAGAATGCCACCTGGGGACCGAGATGTCTGGAGCCGAGAATGACCTTGGGGTTTTGGCAGGAAGTAAGGATATTTGAAGATATTAGCTAGTTTTGTAAATTGCTTTGTAATAGTTTTATGTAGTGAAATCTTTTGATAAATTGTAATTGAAGTATAGTGAATTGTATTTCCTTTACATTTTACTCATGTTGTATCAATATAAAATGTATCACTCCGATGTGTCTCCTCCATTTGTTAGACACCTTGTACCTAGTATGGAAGCCTTTGTGTGATTGAGGTGGTCATTCTTAGGTTTTAATATTGTGTATGGCAGACCGCCAAGTTTAGGGTACCCTTTGGGGCATGACATTATGATTCCATGGACTATCCAACTAGATAACATGTTTTCTCAATAGGAATGACTTTAAATGATAAAGTACCATCTCATTTTTCTTGTTATGTTGAAGCTCATGAGGAAAACACCAAGTGTTTAAGCTTCATTTCATTCCATTTCATCCTTCCCACTCCCTCAATAAGATTATCATTATGGTAGCTTAGAGCTTATTCTTGAGTAAAGGGAAAATGTGAAAACAAAACTGCTCCCCCTCTTTCTTCATGAGTGTCAAGACACATAAGGGTGTAGGGGGAGTATATTGTATCATTTTTCCTTCTTAGCACACTTGATTCATACATTTTAAAGTTGACTGAAGCCATGAAAGTCTTTTTTTCCTCATTTTCCTTCTTGGCTGGGACATTAAGAGCCATGGAGATTATTTTTGAGCTTTGATTTCTCATTCTTAGAAGTTCCATGATGAGTCTAAGGGCTTTAGCAAACTAAAAGGATATGATACCGTATGCCTTGAAACTAAGCTAACAAAGACTCTTAGAACTTGAAAAAGAAAACTTTTCCCCTCTTTCTTTATGGCCGTGAGCCTTTATGGTGCTCACTATGTGAGTCTCCAACCTTGATTCTTGTTTTTGTTGTCCTAGCAGTCTCATGAGGAGTTTAAGTACTATAAGCAAGCAAGGGTAAGGAATAATGTCTTGATCTTTAACTAAAAGCTAGCCATAACTCCAAGAACTTAATGAGATAAAAATAATAAATCACTTTTTCCCTTTTTTCTTTATGGTCATAGGCCATATGGCTCATAATAGTGAATTTCAACTTCCATTTCATTCTTTTCCTTAAAGTGGTCATCTTAGTAGTGCCACGTAAAGGATAGATTCGATGGTGAACAAAAGATAAGGAGAAAACATGTCTTTTCCCTACTCACATGCATGATAAAACCCTAAGGATCAAGTTAAGGTATGGTTTCAAATTTTCTTGTATTATAAAAGCTTTTGTTTTAAGCTTAGGAGTAAGAACTAAATTATGTTAAAGATAAAATGATAAAAAAAAAACCCTTACCATCTTTTTCCAGAGCAAGTTGAGACCTTAGGAACATCCCATAACTTTCAATCTTCTTTTGAAGACATTTTACAAAGAAATAAAACCTTAGTGTAGATACCAACCTATAAAAGTAGTAGAATAGAGTCATAAAAGCAATATATTGTCCATTAAGGTACAAGGATTAATTGATCAACAAAAGTTCATCAAAACTACTTATATAAATCTTCTAAAACTTTAGGATACTTGAATATACATAGTAGATAGCATTAGAAGAGGCGAAAAGCCAATAAAGTAGGAAGGAAACCCCAAAGAGTCAAATATGAGCTTTATTGTTCCAAGACCTTCCCGACCCAATGATAAAAATAATATAAAAAATGGATAGAGTATCTGAAAAAAATGAAAAGCGCTATTCATATGCAAAAATCAGACTGTAAATTACCAGCATATAGTCGTTTTAAGGAATAACTATGCAGCTAGTAAAATATAGCAAGAATAGTGAAAATTGAAAATCTACATAAAAAAGTTTTACTGAGAATCTTACTATATTATTCATTTCTTTGTTCAGGAGACCTCAAGTCCAAGTGACCATACCCTGAGAATCAACACAATCAACAAGCAATTTTGAATAGGTGAGTGTTTCTATTATGATTTACGAATCGTGTTTGTATTTATAGTTAGTTACACTAGATATGATAGATGAAAGATATAAATGAATGTGTATGAGGTTTCATGGGTTATGCATGTGTTTTCATGTATGTGTGATAAAGAGACATTAAGCATATCATAACCATCATTGTGGTTTATTATATTGTGCTTTGATAGAATGTCGATTTTATGTGTATGATGAATGTTTGGTCACCCCTAAAAGACCTTAACTCTATAGCTTATAGAAATGAAACGGTCATGCATTGCACGTCATGTCACATATTGAAGGTTGCTACTCTTACATGAGGGACTGGATGGGCCAAAATCGTGGTGAGACATGGGCATTGCTCCTTCTTAGGGAACCACTTTGCTAGGATAATGCGACATTCAGTTTAAAGCTATGCCAGATCGATCACTATGAGCAGTTGCTAAGGGACTAGCAATGGAGGATTGTAGTGACCCTCAGTTATAATTCCTTGACCCCTGTTACGGAGGGTGTAAATCCATTTTATATATGGTTTTCAGATAGCTGTATATACTGTTTCTTATTTGGTTGATTGCATCGTATATGCTTGATAATGACAATTTGTTTTCATTGCTTGTTTCGTAATGAGAGAAAGACTTGAAACTTGATTATCTCTTTCTTAGACCTTCATTTTTCCTTTTGTAATTCCTTTAGTAGTAGTTGATTAATAAACCTAAGTTATCTTATCTTATCTTTTAACAGGGTATCCGATCCTCTACGGTCTTTATGGTCTATGGAGATATCGATATCTAAAACTAATTTCTCAATAAATTTATATATGTATGAAATAGTGAGAGAATAATTAATTATAGTCTTACAAACTCTAACTTGCAAGGTTGTCCTCATGTTATGGGTGTACACAAAATATGACAACTTTAAAGTAATCACATTAGGCCCCCTATTAGGGTCATTACAAAATAAACTAGGTACACTTGCAAGATCTGGTACCAAAGAATTCATGGAAGCTTTGGTTGTTAGTGCAAATGTTTGCATGATTAGACAATTTAGTATTGGGTTTTGCTTAGTCTACCTAGTGGCCGAGAAAGTTATCATTACCACCTAGTACAATGATGAAAAGCAATACATATGGGAATCCTAAGCTAGTAGATCATTTACTATGACCAATGACACATTGCATGAGAACTTGGGTAGAGGTACCAAGATTGTTGTCTTCCTTAAAGAAGACTAGCTTGAGTATCTTGAAGGGCGTCGACACAAGGATCTTATCAAAAAGCACTTTTGAGTTCATTAGTTATCCTATTTCTCTTTAGCTAGAGGAGACCATTGAGTAGGAAATCTCATATGGTGAAGATGAGGAGGATAAGAAGGAAGGAAAGGAAATATTAGTATTGGAGAAGGGTTAGAAAGGCTATTATTTTCAGGAGGTTAAAATTGCTATGATTGATGAAACTCTTTACCCAATTGGCATGCTTATTGATGAGCTGAAGAATGAAGATAGTTAGCTTCAATTAAATTCAATTAATCAACTCTCTATGATTGCTTGTGCACTGGGTGAGGAAAGGACGCGGAAGGAATTCATTTCATTCACAAGTGAGAATAATGCTAATGATGATGAATTGATTCTTACTTTCGCAGAAGAGTTAGGGGTTTTTATTTTGTATGTTGGTAGGGTAGAGCGTGTGTGGACACCCAATTTTTACCCATTTAATAGTAAAAGTTAATATTATGTTAAGCTCACAAATTATTACAAATACTAAAAAAAAAGAGAATAAGAAAAGAAATAGTAAAAAAATAATTTTGTAAAATATTTTTTGGGCTTGATATGATACTAAATTTTATTATAATTTATTTTGAAATAAATTAAATTAGGTTTATTTAATTAGATCTAATTTTTGGAAGCCTTAAATACATTTTAAGTACAAAAGGAAATGAGGCACCGGCCCAATGGCCTGTTGTAAAACACACACATACGTACATGTACGACCGGAGTTTGAATTGCACGGAAGGAAAGCAAAATTTTTTTCAATATGGCACGTGGGAGACATGTGCCGGCACGTACCGTGTATGTGACACACATGCATTGCGTGCGCGTCGTCTTCTTCCCTAAAAATCACCCTTTTTCTTGTGCAAATGGCCTTTTCAAGGCCCTTTTTGGCCAAATTTACTTTGAATTTCATCAAAATCAACATAGGGATCTGAAAGAAGACTTGGAATACTACAAATTTAAATCAATTTTTGGTTTCAAAAATTTAATTTGGGTACTTCACTTTGAGTTTGAAAATGGATGAACATGTGTTTTTTTGCACAAATTCCAAGTTTCGCAATTCAATTCGTTTTGATGAATTAGGCTTCCAACATCACGAATTTGACTCAATTCATCACACCCAACATTTTTCCAAGATCATTCATACTCGAAAATAGCATGAACATGTTCAATCAAGCTCTAGAAATGTCGAAGTCGTGTGCACTCATTCTTGAAAAATTAATGAATTTTCCACAACCCCGACCTCTAATTAGTATAAATAGGGGCCAAGATCCTTGTTTCAGTGATCCACAACTCCAGAAATCACCAAGAAATATTCAAGATAATTCGAATCCAAAATCAAAGTTCTTAATGGAAGTTTTCGAGACAATTAGATGTTATAGGAAGATTTAGGAGTGTCTGATCTACTTAATGGAAGATTTGGTTCATTCTTAGGACTCCAACCATCATCTTGACTCAAAACCCACCTTCGGCTCCCATTGTAGAAGCTTCTAACGACCTTCCTCAGCCACTTTCGGAGCAAACCACCATCACAGAAGTGTTTATCATTCTCAGGTTGATCATTTTTGCAATTTTAGGCTCCTCAAACCACTCAATTTTGTGGTTTTTGAACCCCCCAACCGCCTCCGACTTTGCTCCGATGATCTGTTCCAATCAGATCTAACTCAGACCATGATTCGACCCGACCCGCTCCATATCCAAGTTGACCCGATCCAGGTAAGTTAATGTATTATTATTATTATATTATTATTATTATTATTATTATTATTATTATTATTATTATTATTATGTACAAGTCTTCTTTCTAAAAAAAAGAAAAAAAATGATAAAAAAAATAAAAACTAGGAAATATGCATGGAAAAGGTTTTGTCACTTAGAAATTTTTTTTATTTTTTTAAATACAAATAAATTTGATAGCTCATAAGCTCATATTGAAAAATTCTGGATTTTCTAAAAATCTCAAAAAATTAAGAAACTTAAAATGAAAAGAATTCAAGTATCTAAAATTAACCAACAAATTAAAATTTTCCAAAAGAACTGTATATTCTTTTATCTTGATTAGTGGGTACGTAAACACCTCCAATGCGACATAAAATCTAAAAAATCATTTTTGTTCTATCACATCATCCTGAAAATTTTGAATTAATTAATTAATTATAAATTTAAAATCTAAAAAAATTATTTCTTATCCTGCTCTTTTCAATATTAAATTAATTCTTTATTTATTTAAATTCGTATTAAAAGAATTAAAAGAAATCCAGGCTTAATAGCTTGGCGACTCACTTGGGAAGCTTATTTTTTTAAGAGGGCTAGCCAATTAGAAATTTTAAATTTAAAGTTTATCCTTTATTTGCTCATTCTTGTATATTATTTCTTTAGTTATTAATTTGTAAATAGTTGTATTGATTTCTGCTTGAAGTGATGCAGAAAAAAAAAGAGAAAAAAAAAAAAACTGTTGTGATTGACCCTAATTGGGGTAACTTTTTTTTGAGGGGGAGTTCATTTGAATTATGAAAATGTGTGTTAAATACGGTCAAAACTAGGCCATCTTAAGATCCTAAGCAAGAAGGTCGCAAGTAAGATCCGGGGGTTGTGGGTTTTCCACCCTCTACTTCACAAAATGACCTTATACTCCGGTTTAGTATTGAGTTGTGGTCCACTAAGCTCGAGGAACCTTTAGAACCCACCAAACCTTGCATTCATTATCATGGGATGATGACTACATTTTCATGATGAATCAAAAAAAAAAAAAAACAAAAGGAGTTACATTTTTCTATAAAAAAAATCAAAATTAAAAAAAAAAGGAAAAAAGGAAAAAAGACTTTCCTTTGTAAATAGTAGTATGGTTTGTTTGTATATGATGTAAACTCCAATTCCCCAAGAAATCATGTCTTCCACTTCAAGCATCAGCTTATGGTCTCGCCTCATTAAGGAGCACCGTGTTGAAGCTTTCAACGATCTCATGCCCCTATTGGATCAATGGATGGTTAGTTTAACCCAGTACAGTAGTCATTCATTAAGGATAGGCTTGGCCATATTCTGTCCGTGCCAAGAGTTTAGGTTCCTTTCACCATGTTCTAGGCCCTTACACATTTATGGGAACCAGAAGAACCAGAAGAGTTTAGGTTTCTTTCACCACCTACGAATCAAGTATGGGACATTCATGCTACGTCTAAACGCTAGAATATGGTGGGAGTCAAAGAAAAGGGAGCTGATAACTCCGATCACTTGGGAAAAGTTTAGACATGAGTTCTTGGAAAATTACTTCCCAGGAAGTTTACGAGTAAGGTATAGTGCAGACTTCTTACAAATTGCTCAGAAAGGAAGAACTATCGAGCAATATGAGACCGAGTTTAGTAGATTGTTGCAGTATGCCCCTGACTCCTACAAGTACAGTGAGGAATTAAAGAGACAAGTCTTTATAGGAGGATTGGATGAAGACCTGAGAATGAGGTTGGAAGAATTCGATATAAGGAGTTATCGAGAATTGGTGGAAAGCGCTCAGATTATAGAAGGAGCAAGGAAAAGGAGAGAAAGAAAAGATGAAGAGGAAACCCCGATTATTGAGAAGAAGTTTTATGTTGAATCCACTTTCATACCCCCACAAAAGAAATTCAAGATCTCCAATAACTACAAGAACAATAATGACAATGGGAGGTTCGCACCAAAAGACGTCCAGTGCTGGAAGTGCAGTGGAGCACATTACCCTAAGAAGTGCCCTCAGTTATTTGGAAAGTGTTTCTTCTGTGGAAATGCAGATCATAAGATATCAAAATGTCTAAACAAAGGAATTAATACTTGTCATGTCTGCAAACAGAATGGGCATTTCGCCAACAACTATCCACAAGGGAGGAATATTCTGACAAGATCTGTAGGAGAGGTTGTTCCTATAAGGATCGGGAAAGGAAATGGAAGTAGAAGTGAAGGCAGATCAGGACCCACTACTTCAGGAATTTGAATCTACAACCGGGTGGGACAATGGATAAGTGAAGAAATAAATGAAGAAGATGAAGACTTAGCTGCCTTGGAATACAAGAGAGGCTATAGCTGTGACTTGGGAACCCGTAAGCCTTAAACCCCCTTTGTTGTTATTCCTTTTTTCAAGTAAGAGTTTAGAGTTTTTATAAATAAGTGGAGGTGCGAATAGAAGTAATAATCCCTCTGTCAGATACGCAAAAAGATATGGTAGGGAAAACGGAATGTTTTTGCTCTTTTGGATTTCGGAGCAACACATTCTTTTACACCTAGTCTAGATGAGAAGTTGGGACTACCAATAACAAACGTCAAACCCTAGTTTTAAGATTTAAAATCCCCATAAGAAAGGACAATGAAATCCAAGAAGTGTTGAAGAATCATCTAATAACGATGTAAGGACATGCAGTCGCTCGTGATGAAATTAAGAAGTAATCCTTGGTACAAGACGTTTACCTCTCCATGAAACTCCAATAAAAGTCACAAGGAGAACATAGAACTCATAAAACAATAAGAAGGGAAGATAACGTTGGTAAAAGAAGAGTCACGATTCTTTCAAGTTAATAGAGAAAGTTCCAAAAACGGATGACTATCTGGATGACACAAAAGAAAATGAAGAAAAACCAACCCTTGGAAATATTCACGAATTTCGATAAAGTTTCGGATATATAGGATGACATCCGAAGAGGAGGATCAACTTTAAGAATAGACTTTTGGCCTTTGAATAATCTTAATAGAATTCAAAAGAAGTCGGAGGATCAACTACAAGAATTTTGAATCAAGGCTTTATGCAATCAAGTGTACCTCCATGGAATATGCCGGTTCAGGTTATAATGGGAGAAAAGGATAAAACCCTTGTCACGCCTCGAAGGATACCCTAAACGTGGCAGTCCACCGTACACGATATTACAGCCTAAGAATGACCACCTCAGTCACGCGAAGGCTTCCATACTATGTACAAGGCATCTAACACATGGAGGAGACTCATCGGAGTGATACATTTTATGTTGATATAACTTAAGTAACAATGTAAAGGAAATTCAATTTACTAAACTCCAAATACAAAGCATTACACTTCAATTCCATTAATCGAAAGATTCCACTACAAATAACTATTACAAGCCAAATCATAAAACCTAACTAATAACTTCAAGCATTCTTATTCCTTGCTGGAATCCTGAAGTCATTCTCGGCTCCAACCATCACAGTCTCACTTAGCATTCTCAAGATAACCTGTTTAATTAAACATCTATTGGGGTATAAGCTACACTAGCTTAGTGAGTAAGAACTTCCAGGATTGCATTTATAACACATCATACAATCAAGTGATTAGTCAGACAAGTGATATGCATCAAACACGCGAATTCAACATTCATATGACCTGCTGGAAATCATATGTGGATGGACTTGCGCCCTCCATCCTGGGTTAGTAGATTAACGAATCCTGCGGTACGATGCCGTTTAAGCTTACGATCAATTGAACTATAAATTCGTTTTCTGATCACGATTAACCAACTCATGTTTGTTTAAGGACAACGATAAACCAACTCAATAATTCATTTAAGGACAACGAAAAACCAACAAATGCTAATGCTCCATCCCCATCGTGATATGAATGAGATCAATTTCATCTTCAATTCCGAATAATCAATTATACCAATTCTTTTAAGTGATCAATCAATAATCGCAGACAATCAATTCTAATTCATCTATACAAGCAATAGTTAATCACTCGGCTTCGATATTCTTACATTCCAATTCTCATATCAACAACAAGCATACATGGTCCCCGTTCGTCCCCATCATGCATATCCAT
This sequence comes from Combretum micranthum, assembly GCA_024138025.1. Taxonomy (NCBI): domain Eukaryota; kingdom Viridiplantae; phylum Streptophyta; class Magnoliopsida; order Myrtales; family Combretaceae; genus Combretum; species Combretum micranthum. The sequence goes on along the minus strand of JAMXBD010001824.1, from coordinate 112,794 downwards.
TTTATCTTTACCAAATATCTAGTGCAACTATTATTACAATCACATATAATAAATGAAATCGGAAGTAATACTCGCCCGACCATTGGATCACCGGTCTCTTAGTACAAGTCATCCAGTGGTAAGGAATCATCGATATTAGGGTCACCTAGAAAGGAAGAAATACCCTAATAAGTATTTCATCACTTAACTAGTCCAAGCTATCTCATACAAACTACCAAATTCGTAATTCTCGTCCTAAGCGGGAATTCCAACTTAAAACGGTCATAACTTGGTCATTTTAACTCGGAATCTCACAAATTATATATCGATTTCTATCTACTTCGAAAGATCTATCAAATTCTAATATTATATTTAGGTTTTGAAAACTTTAAAGCTTCAAAAGGTCGGATCAGATCAGAACAGTAGCAAGTTCCAATTCCGAAAAATAGTTTTGTAATTGTTTGTAATGTTTCTACTTGACAAATCAATTATACATGCAATATGAATGATTTCCTATCATGAATGGCATGTTATGAGTTTGATGTATGCATGCTTTTGACAATATTTACTAAAAGGAATTTTAGAAACTTTTTACTTGTAAAACTCCACGGCTATTTACTTTCAAGAAAACTAATTTCCTAACTTTGGTCACCTCCATTTGTTTTAGATTTATTTCTCAAGAAAATATAATTATCCTTATCAAAATTGAGTCTTCATTATATCTATTACTTATGACCTTCATTTCTACATAAAAATTCCCATTTTATACTTTGTAAACATCTTTTAAAATTGGCTCATCCCAAAATCCGAATTTTGCAAAACTTGTTTTTGTAGTGATTCCTTTATGTAAAAATTATTGGATACTTAGAAAATTAAGGCTCAATCATGCCATACCACTAAGGACTTCATTTCTTTAATGAAACTTTCATTTTGAGTTTGGAAAGTATGTGTTTTCATGATCTCACTCCAAAATTACGAATTTCCTAAGTTGACTAGCAACTCAAATTTTTCCTACTACATTTCCACTCCTTGTTCCACATATTTTTCTTAGCAAATCCCATCTTAATTTATCAAAATCATTACTTGATGATACCTATGACCTAAATCTTCATTTTTCATATAAAACACAAGTTTTGGAGTTGATAATGGGTTTTTAAGGCATGGTTTGAAATCATCCGAATTTACAAATTTTTGATAAACTCAATTTTCATACTTTATGTCTACAATGCATCATGCATATATGAATTACCTACAAGCTATTGTCATGAAGATTATGAGATGATCTACTTATATGCATACATATAGTACCAATAATTCTTTTTGAAAATTTTTATTTCGCAAAACTTTGAATTTTACTAGACTTAAGAAAAATAATTTTTCTTCTTGTAAAATCATACTTTCTTTTATCAAAACTCAACCTTGATGATCTATATAACGATCACCTTCATTATTTCAATAAAATCCTTCATTTTGGGGTTAGAAAGTAGATGTTTAAGTAAGTGGTTTACTTAAGTACGAATTTTACAAAATTTTGAAGAATGAAAACATTGGTTAACCTATTCTTGGAAACCATTTGTTGTTCTAAGGTTATGTTTTGATAGACTCCTTTTATCCTTATTAAAACTTGGTCTTTATTATATATACCCTAGGACTTCCATTTTCCTATTAAAATTATCATTTTGGCATTTGGAAATAGGTGTTTGAATTGTGGCTATTTTCAAATCCGAATTTTGAGAAATTCATTTAAGCTTGTTTTCTTTGTAAAACTCATTTAGTCTTTCAAAAACCATTTCCTAATCAAACCTATACCTTAAGGCTTCCATTTCTTTAATAGAAGTCTTGTTTTGAAGTTGAAAATGGGTTTTCAAAATTGGTCTTTGTTGAGATCCGAATTTACAAAATTTATTTTTGGACATATCTTTTGATAAAATCTATCTAAACTTATGAAAATCCATTCCTTACATATCCTATTCCTAAGAGCCTTTCATTTCTTAAATAAAAACTTCATTTTTGAGTTGGAAGACATGTTTTCAAAATATGCCTTGGCCAAAATCCGAAAATAGAATTTTTATTTTGAAAATGACTTTTGAAAATCACCTTTGATTCTTAAAAAAAGAAGTATTGATAATATACATACACTAAGCCTTTATTTTCTTAAGTAAAAATTACATTTTGACACTTGGAAAGTGGTTTTAAATAGGGGTCTTGTCAAAATACGAATTTCACAATTTTTGTTCAAGTTCAAATCTAAGATTTACACATAATATGAACATACATCTAAATGAAACCCATGGTGGTGCACAATAAACTCATAGATCTAAACTTTACTCATCAAAATCTTTTATTTATGTTATCTATACCCAAGCCCTTCATTTTAAATGAAAAATACACATTTTGAAGTTGAAAAACAACTTTTCTAAATATAATTCCATTTTCATCCGAATTTCCAAAAATTATTTTTATTGAAAATAAAATAGATCTTGAGTTTTCTAAAGCTTTCCTACTATCATCATGCTACTACAAGTTGCTCTCATGAACATAAAACAAAGTCTAATGCAGTTATGAACTCAAAACACTAGATCTAATTTACTACACTAGTTTTAAATGCATGAATCACTAAGATAGACATGTGGATGATGGATCTATGCATAAATCATAAGAAATAACAAAAATAACAACTTAAATAACAAAATCTATGGCATAAACGAAAATCAAAGCTACACAAAGTTAGATCTACAAAATATAATAACTTTATACAAGATAATAATAATGGAGAAGATGAGTGTTTCATTTTTGGCACCATCATCCTAAGCTTTTAAGCTTATGGAAGGTCATTTGATGCATGAAATCTTCATTACACTTTACCTATATAACCTATGGAAGCTTTGAGAAGAAGATTTGCTTAAAAATCTTCAAGAAATATGGGTGGGAGCTAATAAAAGAAGTGGGGACAGCTTGTTTCCTGAAGAACAAGAGCAAGAAGAAGAAGAAAAGAGAGAAAAGCTAAGGAATGAAAAAGGAAAAGTGAGTAAATGAAGGAGAGAGAGAAAATGTCACGCCCCGAGGGGTACCCTAAACGTGGTAGTCCGCCGTACACAATACTAAAGCCTAGGAATGACTACCTTAGTCATGCAAAGGCTTTCATATTATGTACAAGGCGTACTTCACAACCAAGGGGACGCATCGGAGTAGCGCAATTTATATTGATAATAAATAAGTAACAAGGCAAAGAGAATACTTAATATAAAACATAGCATATCACAATTTAATTCTTAAGGCATATTCTTTTATTATCTTCAAATAAATATACGTCCCTAATCATATAGGTTATCACATATAAAGAACCTTACAAACTTTCTTCATCGTATGATTCCATATCCTTAATCATCCGTCCCTGACTTCCTTAAAGTCATGATCCTCAATTTAGGCCACTAGCATACCTGTTTCAACAAATCTATAGGGGTATAAGCTACAACTAGCTTAGTGAGTAAATCCCAAAATTCATACTCGAAGTAGATTATCAATCAAGTTTATTATTCAAACATATGAGATGCAACAACCACGTGAGCATACAAGACATATGACTTTCCGGGAATCATATGTTGAATGAATTTATGCCCTTCATTCGGGGTTGGGTATTTAGGCCAATTACAGCCACAACTTTTAAAAACACTTTTATAGATCTTACCGGCTCCTATACGCCATCAAAACTTGTAGTTATTACAGGCTCCTACTAGCCACCAAAAAGATTTTGTAGTTATTACAGGCTCCTACTAGCCATCAATTTAAGTAGTTCTTACCGGCTCCTACTCGCCACTTACATGATATACCGGTTATGTCTACCACCACTATTATACACTTGTCCCACCAATTGTATAGTAGTGAATGCAATGTGACTCAACATATGAAGTGCATGAGTAATTTCTTTAATTAAAGTCTAGTAGTTACATTTAATTTCTTTCAAGTGATCAATCAATTTCAAACATTTCAAGATATTAATTCACATACAACTTTATTTCAAACAATCGAGTTTCGATATACTTAGTATTCTTTCAACATATTATCATACACTTCCTTTTGATTTTTCTTAAATTCTAATGCAACTAATTTTACAAGCACAATCAAGAGTATGAAAAATAACGGGGAAATAACTCACAATGCCATGTCGTCTACTCCTCTAAGCGGATGAGTAGTTCACACACTCCACTTAATCGTAACAATCCTTGGGGTAAAGGAATCCTTCCTCGGGATCACCTAACCAAAGAAAATACCCACAATGAGTTTTTCTTGAAGATTTTCTTGAATTTTGATAAAACAATGTCAAAGAACGTTAAAGTTCGCATGAGGGAATGTTCCAACTTAAAATGGCCATAACTTGGTCATTTCAACTCGGAATCGCGCGTATAATATACCGTTTTCTATCTATTCGAAAAGATCTATCTATTTCTAAGATTATACTTGTCATAAAAGGTCATTTGGGTTCCGAAAACGTCAGGTACATATTAAAAACGAATTTTCTAAACTTTTGAAAAAATCCATTTTCTCCATTTTAAGGAAAATCCTTTTGTAATAATATATATATTTGATAAATACTTTTGAATATATAGGTATGCTCACTTTATATGCAAAAATCCTAATGGTAGTGTTTCAACGATTTATTTCATAAAACAATTCATTTAAACTTTAACTTTGAAGTTTTTGTTTCAAGTATTTAAAGAACTTTATATTTTTCCTAGGTTGTTATAAATGAGTATATTCTTATTTTATTTTATTCATTTCCTTTTCCAAAACAAGTAAATTTTCCTTTTAATCTTAGTTTTTCATAAATTCCACTTCTAGTGATAAAAGATCGATTTTTACCAAAAAGTATATTAGGTTGTTCAAAACCTTTTTATAATTTAGGATGGAGAATGAATTTTGTCTTCTTATATTCATTTCTAAAATATGAGTTTTTGCTTTCCAAAACTTGCTCCTTCATTTCTTTCGAAAAGAATCATCTTTATAAAATCCATTATTATAAATCTTACTTCATTTATATTCCTTTGAAAATTAGTTCCTTCTTTCAGAAATTTGAAAATCATTATTTTTCCTAAGTGGGTTCACAACTTGATGAGTTGATTTTTGTCTTAACTTTGAAAACTAGTTTGTTCTTTAGTTTAGAAAAGAATTTAAATCTTAAACTTTCGATATTAACGATTTATTTTTCTAAAAACTTAGATTACCATAAAATACAAGGAAAAACATTTATTTATGTTTTCTTGGTAAAACTATCTTTGTTATTTAAGAAAACTTGAGAAAACTTGTATTATTCTATTTCTAGGTTGTTGATAATGACTTGTGGTAAATCATGTAATTGGAAACTTAGCTTTGAGTTCATTTAGTAAAACAAAATTCTATTTTTAGATTAGTTGAGACATTAACATTACGCAAATGCAAGTATCATGAGCTTATAAAATAATAAGATCATAAGAAAATACTAAAAATAATTAATGAACAAGAAAATAAAATATCAAGCATTGGGAACCTTAGCTTCATCAAGGAATCCCGATCAAGAATTGGAGCCTTAGCTTTATCAAGGCATCCTGGGACTAAGAATGGACTAGTCCCGAAAGATTAAAGAAAATAAATAAAAGATTGTTTTGACTTGATATGGACAAGTCTAAGACTAGAAAGACTAGTCTTAATAATTGCATAAAATAAATAAATTGCATAACTTGAATGTAAATAAATAACCAAATGAGCTTATATGCTCTAAATAAATATATATACATAGTATACATAATATAATAATAACAATAATAATAACATAATAAAGTAGGAAGCTTTATGTACAAGAACAAAACATGAACATGTTGTTGCTTTTACTACTCATGTGAGTTTCAAAACAACACCATAGTCATGTTAAGTTACATGACATGGATGAATAATAGATGGAAGAAATATTACCTAAAGAGGTATGAAGGTGGTAGATGAAATGGGTATTATGGAAGTAGTGATATGTGGTAGATAGTGAGGCTTTGAAAAGAAACTTTCTTTGGTAATGGAAGAGGAATGTTTTCTTTTTACAAGAAGTGAGTTCTTGTAAGATTATAGAGAGGAGTTTTTGGAGAGGATTTTGGCATAATTTCTTTGCTTTGGAATGGTGTGAAGAAATGAGAAGGGGAGAGGTGGTATTTATAGAGTTTTGTGGAGGAATTAAGAGTGTAATAAAATAAATTAAAAAAGAAAAATAAATGAGTGAAGAGAGAGGGGGGTAGCGCCGGCCATGGTGTTTTGGAGAGGAGGGAGTTGATTTTTGAGTGAAATTTGTAAGAAAATAATTAATATGTAAGGTATGATTTGATAAAAGGTGTATTGGAAATATAAAAAGTAAGAAAATAGGTATGTAAGAAAAAGTAGAGATAGGTGAATAGTAATGAATAGTAGGAATAGTACTATGAATAGTAGACTAAACAATTAAAGTACCGGTAGTAATAAATATACGCGTAATAATGCGATATCTGTAATTTTTAGCTACCGAAAAATTCTAAAACTGATATTTTTGGAATCCTTGTATTTTTACGAGTCTATTGGTATAAACGGAATATTTTTAATATTCCGAGCTCTGGGACACGCTTTTCGAGAACCGATCCCGTTTGGGTCCGAAGGTCACTCGAATTTCGCGAATCTGATATTTTTATGTTACCCTATATTATTACGAACTATTTGAAGCTATTAACTTAATTTCGTTTTCTAGGGTTTGAAAACACGGGATTGCCGGATCTTAAACGCTAGGGTTCGTTATAGGCTTGTTGACTTTTTAGGGTTCCATTTTGATTTCCGATTTTTACTGAGTTATTCGTAAGATCGTATAATTTTTGAGTTTTGATCGTTTTTAGAATTTTAGCTCGAATTTTATATTTTATTTTATTCGTGATCTTTTTTAATAGCTTTTAGTTCTCGAAATCGTTTAACCGAGTCTAGGTTTATGAGTTGACTCAGTTTGACTTTTGTTGAAAAATTTGGATTTTGCGATTCTAGAAATTTTACTGAAGGATTTAGGATTTTATCATCTCGTTGTTGAGTGGTATTTGGATCTATCGTTTCGATTCGCGTTTTAGGAAATGGGGTAGATTATTTAATCAACGTATGGACGTTGATTATATTGATAATTAGACTTTATATTTTGATCCAGGGGTTCTTGGTTTCTCAAGATTGAGAAAACTCATTTTTGTTCTTATTTGGGATTAAGTTTTAACTTGGTTCAATTTTTAGGGTTTCGTTTCCAGAGTTTTGACTCGGTCTAGAATTGGGTGTTAATCTCGAGTCGATTTTTCGGGTTTCAAATTTTGATATTAAACTTCTAGAATTACTTTTAAGGGTTATGAAAAATTTTGGGGGTTTACAGAAAATGAGTGTATTAAATGTGTTTTAATTAATTCAAGGAGTAAAAAAAAATAAAACAAGGCAGATTTTAGGGGGAGAGGGTTCACGTGAACTTGGAAGAGAGAGAGGGAGTGAATTTGTTTGAATTTGACTTGAAAATGAATTGTGTAATTAATGTGTAATGTAACTTTTTGAAGAAGGATTGAAATATATTTATTTTTAGTCAAAATAGGAGTAAATAAGGACAATGGCAACCAAAAGAAGTAAAAAAAATATATGCCAAGAATTGATAATGAAGTGTAAAAAGATTGAAGTGAAAAGGAAGTGATGTGTGAAAGGTGTACTTGAAAGTATGGGTTGTAAGAACTTTCTTAATAAAATAAATTAAAATAAAATAAAATTAGAAAACCTATTCTAAATATTTGTAGCAGATTTTTCATAATTAAAATTAAATAATTATTTGAATTATTTTAGTATTTTAACAAATATGTTACCGGTATGATCAAAAACGCGAATATGGGCTATAAATGATATTTTTATAACCCGAAAAATTCTAAAAAATTATTTTATGAAAATAAAAATATTTTTCAAATATTTTCCAATTATTAAATTAATTTATTTTATTTTTAATATCGGGTCTTAAACATAATATGATCCCATAAAAGCCCGAACTGACTAGATTTTAGAAAAACAAAATTTTTCATAATATACAAAATATTTATCTAAAAATATAAGACTTTATAAGAATAATAAAATTGTACAATGAAATAAAAGTGAATAGTGCAAAAGATTAATTAATTACCGGTAGTAATAAAAGTACGATAAAAAAAGTTATAACTGTAACTTTTATAACCCGAAAAATTATATAACTAATATATTTGAAAATCTTATGAAATTACGAGTCTAACGGTACTAATGGTATATTTTTGATATCTCGAGCCCCGAGATGCTCTTTTCGAAGTCTGTATCGATCAGGTTCGAAATAGGTCAAAAATTTACCAATCTGATATTTTTAAATAAACTTATATTACTACGAGCTATTCTACATATTTAAACTACACCTCAGCCTCTCGGACTTAAGCTATTGTATTCCGGTTAGGGTTTCCGGGTGATTTTTCCGGTTTAGATCCTTGCCAATTTGGGAACTGATATTTTATGTTTATACAACATATTTAATTTGAGAAATTTATTTTGCATTTCATTTTTGTAAGTATTTAATATTTTTTAACGTTTTCGGAATTTTTGAATTGGGTTTCATTTTCAAAAGTTAATTGTTATTTACTTTTTAATAACTTGTTTTTGGGTTCTATATTACCCGATTTTATAAGTCGAAGTTACGTATAGAATTTGTCGTTCATAGTGGTTTTGGAATTGAAGTATGTTGAGTTCTTATTTTGTTTTTAAGAATTCTTATTTTTCTCAAGATTCGGAAATTTCTGGATTCGCTCGTGTTTTTGGATTAGTTGAAATTCGTTTTTAATTTGGAGTGATTTTTAGGGTTTATTTTCTAATTTCATCTTAGAATTATTTATTGAAATTTTCCGGGGCTTATAACCCTAAGTTTATGCGTTCATTCTCGAAGATAAACAAGGTCACAATCAAGAGTGAATACCGTTCCTAGAAATTGAAGATCTTTGGACCAACTACAAAGAACAAACACGATTTCTCACGATTTAATATCAAAATACTACTAGCTAAGGATCAAATCAAAAGATGATTCAAAGGAATGCCCCCTCAAACTCATTACGGACACCCCAAGTTTCTAGTAATGCTTTATTGGATTGTCCAAACCAAGAATATAAGTTCCTATTGGATAAGCAAGTAATTGACAAAAATCGTAGTCTATTCAAAAGGGAAAAGGAGATAATCAGGGAATGTCATCTTAAGTATAAGAAGTTAATAAAAGGAATTGAGAAGCTAAGCATTGAGATTTCAAAACAAGGCCTAAAGAAGGAGACGACTGTTATGGTATTAAAACCAAACTTGGTGGAAAAGAATAAAGGAGCTTAACGCTAAGATGAGAAGATACGAAGGATAAAGAAGAAAATATAGAAGGAAAGATGTTCGGATCAACAATAATATAGAAACTAAAGGATGAACTTCAGAACTAAGAACGAGGAAGTAAGTAAGGAAAAAAGTCATGAATTACAATCATATAACCTGAGATTAACAGCCCATTCGAGAAGAATCGAATATACTAAAGTTTTTAAGAATGTTAGTAATAAGATAAGAAGAAACAAAGTGTCAACAAAAAAGCAAGAACATCAAAAGGACGAAAGATCTATAAAACCTTTGCTAGTACCAAAATAAGGATAGAAGCAGACTTTCCGAGATTTTGGATTTCCCACAGTACTAACAAGAAGGCAAAAAGACGTCTATGGTATAAGCTGATTGACTAACTAAGTTGGCTCATTTCTATTTCACGTTCTCTATGTACAACCTGGCAAAGTTTATAAAAGAATTTGAGATGAAAGCAAGGAGTCCTAGTCAGGATCATAACAAACCCGGACATAAGAATGATACATATATGAGGAGCTAACAAGAAATTTTGGGAAAAAGAGACCTTTAGATGCTACATAACGAACGATCAGATGAGAACATTCCAAATTTGAGAGAAACGATTAAGAGTGTCTCACGAATTTTCAAGATGAGGAAGTCATAAGATAAACAAGAAAGTGAGACTGATCAGAAAATGAGGACCTTAGAAATTTCAAACGGAGATCAAGTGTACTTAAGAAAAAGGAATGTTTATCGTATGATCTTTTGGAAATAATAAAACAAGTTGGAAGTTTAGCTTGTCATCTAAACCAGTTGGAAACATGCGACATTTTCCAAATTTCTATATAATGATTGGTCAAGGGATCAGTTTTGGAGATAAAAAGGTAGTACTCTTAAAAGAGGACCTTCCCTATAAGGAATATCTATTACAGATATTTGTTCAAAAAGTTCAAAAGATGGAAAATAAGGAAGTCGAGTAAGCCAAAGGTCTAAGGAGAAATCTTTTTCAAATAACTTAAGGAACTATGGATGAAGTGTAAGCCAAGTATCCAAGATTGTTTGAAGTTGCAGTTATGAATCTCCAAGTTTTGAGGACAAAACTTTCTTTAAGGGGGGTGGGTTGTAAACCCCCAAATTTTTGGAATCGATTTAGCCTGAAACCCTACATCGGAAGTCAACCGAAACTCTAAAGGTCAACAAAACCCTAGTTAGACGTGATAGCTTAAGTTTGGCAATCCCGAATAAGCAAGTCGGTAAGAGTAAGTAGGAGTTTAGAATATAAAATAGTGCGTAATTACCTAAGGAAGCGTAAAAAGATTCGATTAGTAAAACCGCAACTCGTTTTGAACTCGATCGGACAAAGTTCTAGAAAAACGTGTCCCGAAGCTCGAAATAGTAAAAATATTGCGAATATACCATTAGACTCGTAAAAATATAAGGTTTTCAAAAATATCAATTTTATAATTTTTCGGTAAGTAAAAATAACAGATATCGCAATTATACGCGTATTTTCTTGCTACCGGTATTTTATTAGTCATATCTACTTCACATTACACTATTTATTACTATTTTACACTCTTCTTTTATCTCTACTTTTTCTTACACCTATTCTTACACACACCATAACCTATAACCCTTACTTTTTACCTTTCCATAACTTTATTTCACATCTACCTTACATTATTACTTCATTTAATTAACAAAAAGCAAAAATAAAAACTCTCTTCCCTCTCTACATGTATGACCGGCGCACCCAACCCCCACCCCCCCCCCCACCTTTTTGCCTCTCTCCTCAATTTGTTTAATTTTTTTTTATTTTAATCACTCAAAAATCACTCCACATTTTCTATAAATATCCCCCTCCTCTTTCACTTCTTTCACACATTTACTACCCACAAATTCTCTACAAAAACTCTTTCAAATTCTCCTCTCAAAACTCTACTCAAATATCCTCCCAAAACTCTCTCAAAATAATTCCAAAACAACTTTTACCTACAACAAAACCCATAACCACATAACACTACCAAAGTCATCTTTAGGTAAACTTTTCCTATTGTTTTCTTCTTTTCATGTCATGTAACTTTATATGACCATAGTGTGAGTTTCCAAAGACTAAATGTTATGGAAGCTACATTATGTTCATGTATTGTTCTTGTTCTTGTTCTTGTTCTTGTTCTTGTTCTTGTTCATGAAAATCTATTTATCTTTATGTTATTATTTTGTTCATATTATTGTTATTATATCTAAGTATTATTATCTGTATATATATACATATTCTTTAGAGCATATAAGCTCACTTGCAATTTATTTATTTTATGCAATGCAATTTATTTATTTATTCAATTGCAATTTATTTATTCATTCCTTGTTATTTTAAGACTAGTCTCTAGTCTTAGACTTGTCCTCATCAAGTCAAAACAAATTTTTCTTTATTTTATTTTATTTTTATTTTGGGACTAGTCTACTTCTTAGTCCCGACAACCTTGAAAAAGCTAAGACTCCTAATACTTGACTTTATTATTTATGTTATTTTTGTTTGCTATTATTTCTCATAAAACATGTTCATTTAGATTGTTGTCCAAAATTTCAAGTTCTAAAAATAATTGACAAAAGAAGATTTTACCACTTAGAGATAAGTTTAAGTGAAGTATAAAATCTATGATTTAACAAAAATAAAATCATTCTTTTCAAGTTACAAAAGAACCCACTATAATTTTAGAAACTACTTTTATTATGAAAAGCTTTTTAAATCATTTATTATTTCACTTTGCTTTTCAAAAGAAATTGATTTTTTGATACAAAATGATTTATACGAAAACATAACATAGCAAAAACCTTAGGAAGCAAGAAGTGAGGATTTTCAAGTTTAGATCTTTTCAAATAAATAGTCAAAGAAAGATTGTGTAGAACATACATATGACCAACACAAGAATTTAGAAAAGAAGAAAAATTGTTTTCAAAAAGTCATCTAGAAAAGTAATAAGTCAAAAATAAAGTAATTCTTTAAAAACAAAAAGAATCAAAGTATTCATTTCAAAAACCAATCACAAATGAATTTCTTGTAAATTATAGTTTCTAAACTTCTAATTAATATTTCTTTACTTAAGAAACATGATTGGACAATAAACACTTGAGCATGAATAAATATGAGCTATGTAGCTATAAAAAGAGGATTTTTTCAACTATATAGATAACTAAGTATTTATTAAATAAATTTTTGGATGATTGGACCAAAGTTGTTTTTGAGTTGGAAAATTCGTGGTGAATTTTATTGCCACTGATTCAGGGCCTAAATGTTTTAGTTTGATAAAAATAGTTTTAGAAATGAATATATCTTTTCGAGTAGGTAGAAATCGGTATATTATATGCGCAATTCCAAGTTAAAATGACCATGTTATGGCCATTTTAAATTGGAACTTTCCTTTATACGAACTTTAACGTTCTTTTGACATTGTCTTGTCAAAATTCAAGAAAATCATCAAGAAATACTCAATGTGGGTATTTTCTTTGGCTAGGTGACTCCGAGGAAGGATACCTATATTCCGAAGATTATTTCGATTGAGTGGAGTGTGTGAACGACTCATTCATATAAGAAGAATAGTCGACATGACATCGTGAGTTTATTTCCTTTAAATACTATACTTGTTGTGCTTGTAATTTAGTTGCATTAAAGTTAGGAAAAGACAAATGGATATGTGTGTAAAATAATTCCTTGAAAGAATCCTAAGAATAGCGAGGCTGGAATTGATTTAAATGTTTGTTTTAGTATAACACTTGCTTTGTATGAGATTCTTTGATCGCCTAAAATTTGATAATAATAATGTTATGATATCATAAATAAATTGATTCATACATACCATGAAGTGAGTCACATTGCATTTGGGTTATTATCCTTGGGTGAGAAGGATAGTAAGCTCATGTCAAAAGCAATACTTGGCAGAGTGTTCGAAAGCGATTGCTTGGTGGCGTTAAGGAAATGCTTGGCGGAAGATCTGAAAGCAAGGCTCAATTCAAGTAGACTTCATATGCTTGGCGATATTGGTCGAAAGCATAAATCTTTTTACTAAAACTACTTATTTGAGGTTATATATCACCAAACCCCGAATGAAGAGCGCAAATCCATTCAACATATAATTCCCGGAAAACTATATGACTTGTTTGCCCACATGTATGATGCATTCCATTTGTTTGATTAAACAACTTGTTTGAAATTTTGTTACAAGAGGTTATTTATGGAAATAGTTCTCACTAAGCCTGTTAGCTTATACCCCCATAGATATCTTTTGCAGTTTCCTTATCTGTGGTTGAGGCCACGAGGACCTTATAGTTAGGTAATTTCTTTTTGGATAAGGAAATTATAAATGAAGTTTAGTATTGGAAAAGATGTACAAATATTCTTGTAATAGATTAGTGAATTAAGGAAATGTCCCTAAGTTTGTAAAGATCATTGTTATAAGTAAATGAATATTATGAATCCTCTTTTCTTAATATGTTATTATATCTTCTTAAGCTTCATAATTCCATGTATGACCCTCTAAATTTGTGAGAGCACTCCTTACACTTAATATCAAAGCTTTTGGGAATTGCTAAGGTTGTCATACTTAAGCTTTAATATTGAGTGTGGCGGACTGTTACGTTTAGGGTACCCCTTGGGGCGTGACATGTCCTAAGCCCAATAATTGAAGAATATGCCAGGTTATTGCAAGCTCCACCTACCTCAGAAGGGATTTATGTTCCCGACCTTGCCCGTGGCCCGACCCGTATCATCTTAAACTTCTTAATGGTAAAGAGAGGACCAATAATTGACTCTATGAAAGACTGCAATGAACACTATATCAGGTTGTCTTCCCTGATGGATTGGTTTGGAAGTCCTGATAATTTCAAAAACAAGATGTTGAGCCTGGATTTTTTCATTTCTAGTTTCATTTCTTTTAATCCAATCCATATTAAATTCGAACTCATTTAATACAGATCCTTGACTAGGATTTAAAAGAAATTTAATTTTAAAAAAACATTTTGGAGTCACCACCCGTTTGAAGTCAGGAAAATTTATAAGTTAGGATTAATGGGTGGTTTGATCCTAACTTAACTAGTCTATGAAAAAATTGATTTTTAAACCAATTTGATAAACCAAAGACTTTTGGATTCGGGAGCTATCATATTAAAACCATATGGTTATCATTTGAAATTCATAAATTAAAATTTTATCCTTTTAATGCTCAAAAGAAAAAAATTACTAATGTACATACTATGGTATTTACAGTTTATCATTAAAATTTACAAATCTAAACAATATTTATAATAAACAATAAATCAATTCAATATTCACAAATTTTTTTCATATTTTTTATGTTGCTTTAGAGGTGCCTACGTACCCGCTAATCGAGATCAGACAATACATAGTTGTCACGCCCCAAGGAGTACCCTAAACGTAATAGTCCGCCACACTCAATATTAAAGTTTAAGTATGATAACCTTAATCATTCCTAGAAGCTTCGGTATTAAGTGTAAGGATGCTCTCAAAAATTTAGAGGACCATACATGGAATTATGAAGCTTAAAAAGATATAATAACAAATTATGAAAAGAGGATTCATAATATTTATTCATTCGTAATAATTATCTTACAAGTCTTAGGGGCATTCCCCTGCCAAAATAACTATATTCTATTACAAGAATTTTCTATGAAGTCTATATCTAAACTAATACTAAATTTCATCTAAGAATTTCTTAACCAAAATGGATAATACCTGGTTGCAGGATCCACGTGGCCTCAACTACAAATAGGTAAACTGAAAAAGATATCTATAAGTGTATAAACTAATAGGCTTAGTGGGAATTATTTCCATAAGTAAAAATCTTGTGTAGTAGAAATTTCAAACAAGTTATTTAAGCAATCAAGTGAAATGCAATATACACTTGAGCAAACAAGACATATAGTTTTCCGAGAACTATATGTTGAATGAATTTACGCCTTTCATTCGGGGTTTGGTGATGTATAATCTCAAAACGAGTAGTTTTAATTAAGTTATACTTTCAATCATTACCGCCAAGCATATAAAGTCTACTTGGTTTGAGTCATGCCTCCGGATTTCTGCCAAGCATTGGTTTAATTCCATGTCACCAAGCAATCACTTTCAATCATAACCTCTAAGTGTTGCTTTCGACCGTACTATTATCCTTTTCACCCAAGGATAATAACCCCATGCAATGTGACTCATTACGTGGTACGCATGAATCAATTTATTTAAGATATCATAGCATCATTATTATCAAATTTAAGGTGATCATAAAATTTCATACATATCAAGTACTATACTAAAACAAACATTTACTTACAATCAATTCCAGCCTCGATATTCTTAGAATCCTTTCAACAATTTTTGTATACATATCAATTTGTCTTTTCTTAATTCTAATGTGACTAAACTACAAGCACAATCAAGTAAAGATTTTTAAGGAAATAAACTTACGTTGCCATGTTGACACTTCTTCTAAATGGATGAGTCGCTTAAACAATACCACTTAGTCAAAATAATCCTCGGGATACGAGTATTCTTTCTCGGAATCACCTAGTCAAGGAAAATACCCAAAATGAGTATTTCTTGATAACTTTCTTAAGACTTGTCTAAACTATGCCATAAGAACGTCAAAGTTTGCATAAAAGATGATTCCAATTTAAATGCCATAACTCGGCCATTTTAACTCTGAATTGCGCATATAATATACCAATTTCCATCTATTCCAAAAGATCTATCCGATTCTAGAACTATTTTCATCAAACTATCATTTAGGCTCTGAAACAGTGGTGATCAGATTCACACGAATTTTCCCATTCCAAAGCATTTTGTTTCAAACATTAAATCACAAAAATTGCTTTGATAAATACTTGGTTATCTATATAGTTGAAAAATTCCTTTTTCATAGATATAGCTCACATTTCATCCATGCTAAGTGTTTGTTGTCCAACCAAATTTCTTGAGTAAAACAATATTAATTAAAAGTGTAGAAAAACCATAGTTTATAAGAAATCTATTTTGTAAATCCTTTAAAATGAATATTTTGATTCTTTTGTTTTCAAAGAATTTTTCATGTTTTATCTTACTATTTTTCTTAAAGACTTTTTAATATTATTAGATTTTCTATTTTCCTTTTAGGATTTTTTAATATTAGTGTCACCTTTTCTATTAGTTTTTTCTAAAAACTTTTCCTTGATCATTACTCGGAAATCTTGGTTTGAAAACTCTTTTTTCGTTTATGAGGTTTTTATATTATGTTTTTATGGAAAATTTTAGTATCAAAGCCATCTTCTCTTGGAAAACAAAGTAATATAGAAATGATTAAAAAGTTCTCAAAAAAAAGTAGCTTTTAAAATTATAGTGAGTTCTTTCTAAAGCTTTAAAAGAGAAAATTTACTTTTGTTAGACTATAGATTCTAACTTTCATATAAAACCATTCTTAGGTGATAAAATCTCATTTTTGTAAAAGTATAATTGAAGCTTAAAAGTTTGGACAACAATCTTTATGGGCATGATTATGAGAAATAATAACAAGCAAAAATAACATTAATAAAAATAAAGTCAAGTATTGGGAGTCTTAGCTTCTTTAAGGCTTTTGGGACTAAGAAGTAGACTAGTCCCAAAAAGAAAGAAAATTGCTTTGACGTGATGAGGACAAGTCTAAGACTAGAAACTGGTCTTAAAATAGCATGAAATAAATAAATTGTAATGAAAGAAATAAATAAATTACTTTGCATGAAAGTAAATAAATTGCAAGTGAGCTTATATGCTCTAAAAGAATATATATATATATATATGTAGATACATAATTATACTTAGTTAGATCTAATAAAATAATAATATGAACAAAGTAAAACATAAATATATAAATCGATATTCATGAACAAGAACAATACATGAACTAGTATAGCTTCCATAACATTTAGTTTTTGGAAACTCACACCATGTTCATGTAAGTTACATGACATGAGAGAAAGAATTTGTAAAAAAAAGTTTACCTAACGAGGGTTTTTGGAGAGTATTTGGTGAATGAGTATTGTGTATGTAGAAGGTGGTTTGAGAATATTTTGAGAGAGTTTTGAGAGGGTATGTGGAGAGATTTTTGGGAGGAGAATTTTAGAGAGATTTGGTAGTGAATTTGTGGGTAATAAATGTATGAATGAAATGAAAGAGGAGGGGGTATTTATAAAAATGAGGAGTAAATTTTATGTGTTTTAAACAAAGAAAAATTGAGAGAGAGACAAAGAAAGGGGGGTGGGGGGTGCATCGGCCATGTAGATGAGAGAGGGGAAGAGATGATATTTTTTGTGGTTTTGTTGATTAAATGTAATAATAAGTAAAGTAGATATGAAATAAAATGATGAGAAAGGTAAAAAGTAAAGATAATAGGTATAAAAAGTGTAAGAATAGATATTAGAAAAAGTAGGGATAGATAAATAGTGTAGAATAGTAATGAGTAGTGTAATGTAAAATAAATATGACTAATAAAGTACCGATAGTAAGAAAATATGCATATAATTGCATATCTGTTATGTTTTTTTAACCGAAAAATTGTAAAATTGATTTTTTGAAATATTATATTTTTACGAGTCTAATGGTATATCCAGAATATTTTTACTATTCTGAGCCTCGGAACACGTTTTTCAAGAACTATATCCGTTCGGGTTCAAAACAATTTGCGGTCTTACTAATCTGATCTTTTTAAGCTTCCTTATGTTATTACAAACTATTCTTCATACTAATCTCTTACTTACTTTCTTAGGGTTGCAAACACGGGATTGTCGAACTTAACAATTACGTCTAACTAAGGTTTTGTTGACTATAGGGTTTCTGGTTGACCTTCTGATTTAGGATTTAAGCTAAACCGATCACAAAACTTTGAGGGTTTACATACGTTTTCAATGAAAATACTATACAAGGTTTACAAGAAATAAAAATAAAGTATGACACTTTAATTTAAGTTCAAATCATCTTTTTATCAAAATTAGGAAATAACAAGTTCACCATAAATCTTCAAAGTCAATTTTATGTAAAACTCAAGTTTTTGTCAAATGTCACAAAGGCTATTCGATTAAAAAAAGATTTTTTAACCAACATCACTAGGATCATGCATGTATTATCACACCCCAAAGGGTATCCTAAATGTGGCAGTCCGTCGTACATAATATTAAAGCCTAGGAATGACCGCCTCAATCATGCAAAGGCTTCCATACAATGTACAAGGCGTCTAGCACATAGAAGAGACACATTGGAGAGATACATTTTATATTGATACACTTGAGTAACAATGTAAAGGAAATACAATTCACTATATTGCAGATACAAATCACTATACTTCATAATACAAATCATTAAACTTCAATTACATTCATCCAAAGACTTCCCTATATAAATTATTACAAGGCAAATCATAAAACCTAGCTGATAACTTCAAACATTCTTATTCTTTGTCGAAATCTCGAAGTCATTCTCGGCTCCAACTATTTCGGTCCCACTTTGTATTTTAAGATAACCTGTTCATTTAAACAACTATTGGGGTATAAGCTAAACTAGCTTAGTGAGAATTCTCTTAATTTCATACCATAACAAACAAGTTATAATCAACCATATGCTATGCATGAACAAACACATGAGCAAATAATTATGTATGGGTATCTGGAACCCACACACAGAACGGATTTACGCCCTCCGTATCTTGGGTTAGGAATGGTATTGAAGTCTACACGACCGCTACTAGTCCCCAAGCCTTCGCCTTATAGCACTCGACTCGGCTAAGCTCATTCATGAAATGCATCCACATGCGCCTTAGTACCCATGAATGAGCTCTGGCACCGGTCTCGTCATCCAAACGAGTCATCAATGGACCATACCGATCGACCTGCGTAAGAGTAGTACACTACCAAATGCAATATGTCCGATGCGATGCATGACCACTTTAATTTTTGCTTAGGTCAAATATTCATACATTTTAGAGTGACCAACCAATATCACATATAACAGAAATAATATGAACAGTGCAGTTATCCAATCGAATCGTGGTTTCGATATGCTTTAGTATTCCTTGGCATATATTCATCACAGTCTCATCATATATCCCATCCCCATTCATATCGCTTTTTATCTTATTCCTATAATTCTAATGCAACTAGCTACAAGCACAAACAAGGTAACAAAATAAGGAGAAAACTCACTCAGCCATTGGATCACCGGTCTTTAGTAAAAGTAATCCGGTGGTAGGAAATCATCGATTTCGGGATCAAAAAGGAAGAAATACTCTAATAAGTATTTCAACTCAAACTAATCCAAAACGATCTTATACGAACTATCAAATGGTAATTCTCGTTCTAAGCGGGAATCCCAACTTAAACGGCCATAACTTGGTCATTTTAACTCGGAATCTCGCAAATTATATATCAATTTCTATCTACTTTGAAAGATCTATCTATTTCTAATTATATTTAAGTTTTGAAAACTTTGAAGCTTCAAAAAGGTCCGATCAGATTAGGATAGTAACAATTTCAATTTCTAAAAAAATAGTTTTGTAAATATTTGTAATGTTCCTACTATATAGATTAGCTATACATGCAATATGAATGTTTTCCTAACATGAATGACATGAGATGACCTTAATGTATGCATGATCTTGATGATTTTTACTAAAAGAAAATTTTATAACTCTTTATATTGCAAGACTTCAAGGATAACTACTTTTAAGAATACTAGTTTCCTAACTTTGATCATTTCCATTTGTTTTGGATTTATTACTTAAGAAAATATAATTATTTTTGTTAAAATTGAGTCTTCATTATATCTATTATTTATGACCTTCATTTCTACATAAAATTTTCCATTTTGCACTTTGTAAACATGTTTTCAAGTAGGGTTGAAACCAAAATCCGAATTTTGTAAAATTAGTTTTTGAGTGATTCCTTTAAGTAGAAGTTATTTGATACTTAGAAAATTAAGGCTCAACCATACATAATCACTAAGGACTTCACTTTTTCATAGAAATTTGCATTTTGCACTTGCAATATGTTTTCAAATAGGATTTACTCAAAAATCCGAATTTTTTAGAAATCCACTTTTTGAATGATTCCTTTGGGAAAAACTTGTTTAATGCATTAAAATTTAAGACTTTATGGTACCTATTACTTAAGGACTCCATTTAAATACATAAAAACTTTTATTTTGAACTTGGATAATGGGTGTTTTACATAGGCATCATCCAAAGTTACGAATTTTATAAGTTGAACACTAACTCAAAATTTTCCATCTTGATTCTACTTTCTGTTTTACACATTAATCTCATCAAAACTCATTTCAACCTGTAAAAATCACTACTTAATGATACCTATTACCTATACCCTTCATTTTTCACATAAATCATGAGTTTTGGAGTTGATAAATGGGTTTTCACAATTGGTCTTGGTTGAGATCCGAATTTACACAATTTATTCTTGGACATTCCTTTTGATAAAATCTATCTAAGCTTATGAAAATCCATTCCTTATATATCATATCTTAAGAGCCTTCCATATCTTGAAAAAAAAAACTTCATTTTTGAGCTGGAAAACATGTTTCTAAAATATGCCTTGGCCAAAATCCGAAAAAGAGATTTTTATTTTAAAAATAACTTTTGAAAATCACTTTTGATTCTTGTAAAAAGAAGCCTTGATGATATACATACATTAAGCCTTCATCATCTTAAGTAAAAACTTCATTTTGACACTTGAAAAGTGGTTTTTTAAATAGGGGTCTTATCAAAATACGAATTTCACAATTTTTGTTTAAGTTCAAAACCAAGATCTACACTTAATATGAACATAAATCTAAAAGAAACCCATGGTAGTAAACTATAAACTCATAGATCTAAACTTTACTCATCAAAATCACTCATTTGTGTTATCTACACCCTAAGCCCTTCATTTTCAATGAAAAATACAAATTTTGAAGTTGAAAAACAACTTTTCTAAATATGGTTCCATTTTCATCTGAATTTTCAAAAATGACTTTTGTTGAAAATAGAATAGATCTTGAGTTTTCTAAAACATTCCTACAATTATCATGCCACTACAAGTTGTTCATGAACATAAAACAAAAGTCTAATGCATTTTATGAACTAAAAACACTAGATCTAGTTTACTATACTAGTTTTAAATGCATGAACACTAAGATAGTTATATGAACGATGAATATATACATAAATCATAAGCAATAACAAAAATAATAACTTCAATAACAATATCTAAGGCATAAACAAAAATCAAAGTTACAAAAAGTTAGATCTACAAAATATAACTACTTTAAATAAGAAAATAAGAATGATACAAGAGAAAAATCATAGAGAAATGGAGCGTTTCACTTTAGCATCATCATCCTTAGCTTTTAAGCTAATGGAATGTCATTTGATGCATGAAACTCTCACTATACTTTACCTATATCACCTATGGAAGCTTTGGACAAGAGTTTGTTCAAAAATCTTGAAGAAATATGTGTAGGAGCTCAAAGAAGAAGAAGGGGGCAGCTTGTGTTCTTGAAGAAACAAGAACAAAATGAAGAAGAAAAGAGAGAAAAAGTTAAGGAATGAAAAAGGGAAAGAGGAGTAAATGGAAGAGAGAGAGAAAATGAGTGTATTAATGAATGAAAGAAGAAAAAAAATAAAACAAGGTAGAAATTTTAGGGTGGGGGGGAGGGGGGGAGTTAACGTGAATGAGGGGAGAGAGAAAGGGAGGAATTTGTTGAAATTTGACTTAAAATTAAATTGTGTAATTAATATGTATGTGTTGCTTCTTTAAGAAGGAGTGGAATATAATTATTTAGTCAAAATGGAGTAAATTAAAGGACAATGGCAGCCAAAAGAAGTAAAAAAAAAAAAAATCTGCCAAGAATTGATAATGAAGTGTAGAGAGATTGAAGTGAAAAAGAAGTGATGTGTGAAATGTGTACTTGAAAGTATGTGTTGTAAGAGTACTTTCTTAATAAAATAAAATAAAAATAGAAAATTTATTCCAAATATTTGTAGCAGATTTTTCATAATTAAAATAACATACTTAATTAATTTATTTTAGTGAATTATCAAATAAGTTACCGGTATGATCAAAATACGCGAATATGGGCTATAAATGATATTTTTATAACCCAAAAAATTATAAAAATTTATTTTATGAAAATAAAAATATTTTAAAAATATTTTTCAATTATTAAATTAATTTATTTTATTTTTAGTATCGGGTCTTAAACAGAATCTGATCCTGTAAAAACCCGAAACGAACTAAATTTAGAAAAACAAAATTTTTATATTATATAAAATATTTATCTAAAAATATAAGGCTTTATAAGAATAATAAAATTGTATAATGAAATAAAAGTAAATAGTGTAAAATACTAATTAATTACTGGTAGTAATGAAAATACGATAAAAAGGTTATAACTGTAACTTTTATAACCAGAAAAATTATATAACAGATATATTTGGAAATCTTATGAAATTACGAGTCCAATGGTACTAATGGTATATTTTTTATATCTCCAGCCTCAGGACATGCTTCTCGAAGTCTGTATCCGAACGGGTTCGAAATAAATCAAAAATTTACCAATCTGATCTTTTTAAGCAAGCTTATATTACTACGAGCTATTCTACATATTTAGACTACACCTCGGCCTCTAGGGTTAAGGGCACTAGATTGCCGGACTTAAGCTATTGTATTCCACTTAGGGTTTCCGAGTGATTTTTCCGGTTTAGATCTTTGCCAATTTGGAAACTGATATTTTATGTTTATACAACATATTTGATTTAAGAAATTTATCTTAAATTTTATTTTTGTAAGAATTTAATATCTTTTAACGTTTTCGGGATTCTTGAATTGAGTTTTATTTCCGAAGATTAATTCATTATTTACTTTTTAATAATTTGTTTTTGGGTTTTATTACCTGATTTTAAAAGCCAGAGTTAAATATGAAATTTGTCATACGTAGTGGTTTTGGAATTGAAGTATGTTGAGTTATTTTTGTTTTTAAGAATTCTTATTTTTTCTCAAGATTCGGAAATCTCTGGATTCGCTCATGTTTTTGGACTAGTTGAAGTTCGGTTTTAATTTAGAGTGATTTTTAGAGTTTATTTTTTAAGTTTGTCTTTTAGAATTATTTACTGAAATTTTTTGGGGGCTTACATGTATTATGAGAAAAGTTATGGGATGATAATTTTCAAGAATATATGATTGGATATAGAAAATTAAATAAGGTAAAAATTGTAAAAATAATAAAAATCGAATCCGGAGTAAGGGCATGACATGTAAAGTAGGTTTCCAAGATCTAAGTGACCTTAAATGTTTGAAATAACTTTAGAAATGGACAAAGCATTAGAAGTAGGTTAGAAAACGACTAGTCAAATGCAAAATTTGAAGCTAAAATTCAAGTTATGACAGTTTTAAATTGGAATTTTTGTAACCCGAAAAGACCGCAAAAGAATTGATAGAGTTAGAAATTTGAGTAAGACCTATATAAAAACTCATTCTGGGTATTTCTTGTTAGGTGACAAGAATTTTGACGCCCTATTTCCTAAAGCTATTTCAACTAGAAGGATCCAATGGCCGAGTGAATTTATTTCTTCACTTTTTCATATTCTTGTATGTGCATGTAGAATAAAAGCACTAAAAGTAGGAAAAGATAAAAATGGAAATTGCAAGCGGGATTATCATGGGTTATGTATGTATTTTGTGGTGCTTGATAAATGAAAATTAAACATATTGAAACTTGAATTGTTATTAATGTCTTGTTTCGATATCATGTTGGCATATTTGTGTGAACATGGATGGTCACCCTTAAATTGGAAATAATTCTATCAGAAGTTGATTAATACTTATATCATGCATAACATGAATTGAGTCTCTTCGTTTTTGCTACTACTCTCTCATGTGGAAACGAAGATTAGTAGTATGCAAGTAGGAGACGAAAGTCTACAAAAATATGAGGGTTATATGGGCCTGTAACAAACCCCAACCTCTGATATAGAGGGCGTAGATCCATTTTACATATGATTTCTGGTTAATCATGTATACGTTTTTGTGGGAATTTACTCACTAAGTTTGATGTACTTATAACCACTTCGATTTTTGTTGCAACAGGAGTAACTATGGGCTTTCACAAGGAGAATCTTTACCTAGGTAATGACTAAGACATATTAGGAGTTTTTGGAAGAATTTTACGATAATGATTTTGGTGTGGACTTCCATAGAAATCTTCACAAGTAGTATCTAGATTTTTAATGTTTTTTTAACTAGAGTTGTAAACCCCCAAATTTTTTGTATCGGTTTAACCTAAAACCCTAAACTGAAAGTCAATCGGAGCTCTAAAGATCAACAAAACCCTAGTTAGACGTGATAGCTTAAGTCCGGCAATCCCGAATAAGCAACTCAGTGAGAATAAGTAGGAGTTTAGAATATAGAATAGTGCCTAATTATCTAAGGAAACATAAAAAGATCATATTAGTAAGACCTCAACTCGTTTCGAACCCGATCGAACACGATTCTTGAAAACGTTGTCCCAAAGCCTGGAATATAAAAATATTCCGAATTACCGTTAGACTCGTAAAAATATAAGGTTTTCAAAAATATCAATTTTAAAATTTTTTGATAAGTAAAAAAACAGATATCACAATTATACACGTATTTTCTTACTACATGTACTTTATTAGTCATATCTACTTTACATTACACTATTCATTATACTATTCTACACTATTCTTTTATCTCTACTTTTCTTACAACTACTCTTACACACATAACCATAAACCATAACCTTACTTTTACCTTTCACATAACTTTATTTCATATCTACCTTACTTATTACTTCTTAATCCACAAAATACAAAAAAAAAAATCTCTCCCTCCCTCTTTTACCTATGGCCGGCACCCCCCATGCCCCCTCTCTCCTCTATTTGTTATAATTTTCTTTTATTTTAATCATACAAAAATCACTCCACATTTCCTATAAATACCCCTCCTCTTTCACTTCTTTCATACAATTACTACCCACAATGTAAGCCCTGGAAAATTTCAACAAATAATTCTAAAGATGAACTTAGGAAATAAAACCCTGAAAGTCACTCCGAGTTAAAAACTGAACTTCGACAAGTTCCAAATTCCGAACGAATCCAGAAATTCCGAGTTATAAGAAAAATAAGAAACCTCAGAAACAAAATAACAACCCAATATACTTCCATTCTAAAACCTCTAGGTACGACAAATTTCGTATTTAACTCCGACTTATAAATTCAGATAAAATATAGCCATAAAACAAGTTGTTAAGGAGTGAATAGTGATTGGCTTCGGGAATAAAACTCAATCCAAAAGAATTCCGAGAACGGGTGAGATATTTTGATACTTATGAGAGTCGACCTTAAAATAAAACTCACCAATCAGACAAGTCATATAAGTGTGAAATATCGTTTTTATATTGGTAAATGGTGTAAACCGAAGGTTAACAGGAAACCTGAGTCTCCAAAACTCCCAAGAAACTCAGTAACCTAGAGCCGATAACTCGTATTCGTAAACCAAGGAGTTGAACAAGAGAAAAGGTGTAATCGGTTCATATTAGTCTAGGATACTCTGGAAGGATGAGATCAACGAATTTCCAACCTATCCTAAACTGATCAGGTGCCAGTTTCGAAAAGCGCGCCCTGGGATTCGAAATGTTAAAAATATGTGATTAATACCGTTAGACTCATACTTCTAAAGGATCTCTAAGTTGTTAGTTTTACAAATTTTCAAATAGCTAGAATTATCTGATTTTACAGTTTATTCGTATTTCGTTACTACCAGTAATTAGTGAGTTTTCCAGTACGATTTAATATTATTAGTTACCTAAATTGTTATTATTATTAGTATTGTTATTATTATTATTCTTATAAGATATACCCTAGTTCTCCTAGTGATCAGATAGTACTCGGACGAACTTTGGAAACCGGAGAACGAAACCCTATATCGGTCCGATTCCAGCTTAGTGAAAGGAGCCTAGGAACCCTAGATCCGGCTTTCCCTCGATTTCATAATAAAAGAAGTTTTATAAAGTAAATGAACATGAATTATTGTTCTAAAGCAGATTTTAAACCTTTGAAAGTTTTAAATTCGGGAATTTTTCAGTTCCGAGCTTTCCAGAGCTCGATTACGGACCACGGATTCAGAAAAATGTTCCGGAATATTCATTAGAACCGTAATTTTATAAGGATTCCAAAATATCAATTTTAAATTTTCCGAGCTATAAAAATTACAGTTATAGCTTTTCTTGTGTTTTCGTTACAACCGGTAAAGTAGATGTCTTGTCTACTATTCACAAGTACAACCTACTCTACACACTACCCATACCCTATTCTTACATCCTTACAACCACTCAATTATATTTTCTTTTCCAAGAAATTTTTGTCTCCTATTAAATTAACACTTTATTATATTTATTACACAATTTCAAATTTATCAAATTTAACAACAACACACACACACACAACCCTACATGGCTAGCGCCATTCCCCCTCCCACATGCCCAATTTGATTTAATTTAACTCTTTTATTACTTCAAACAAACCCTAAATTCACTAATATAAATAATCCTTAACTTTCTCTCTCCTTCATTTCATTCTTCATTTTCCAAAAATCACAAAACACTCTCTTCTCCTTCCCTCCTATTGCCGTGACTCCTCCCTTTCACACTCACAACACAGCTCAAATCCCTTCTTTTCTACCTCTAAACTATATTGGTATGTTGATTACAAGCTCTATTCCTCCCAAATCTTGTAATGGCAAAGCTATTCTTGTGTGTTTTTCCATTTAATCCCAATGATCAAATGCTAGGGACATGAAAACACTTGTACAAGAATAACAAGCCATCACAAGAAGTGGATCTAGAGTTTAAATGAGTTTTTGTGAAGATAATGTTGTGTTCATGCATGGAAAGTAGAGATCATGCAAAGATATTCATGTTCATGTCATGAAACCCATGAATCATGCATGATATTTAGTAGATCTAGTGTTTAGACATTCACATCTTCATCCCCATTTATGCTCATATGGTTATTTTAATTTTCATGCGTGGATGATCATAAAAATGTAGCCTTGACTATGTATAGATATGTTAGATGGTAGATCTTCATGTAGAGGAGATAAGAAACTTGAAAAAGAAAGTATGATGTTGGAAAAGTTTAGTTGAAAATTCGGATGATTTTGAAACCCTATTTTAAAAACCCCCAAAACCACTTTAAAACTCATATTTTTCATGGAAAATGAGGGGTATGTGTAATAGGTATCTTAAAGGGATGATTTTCACAAGTGTAGATGAGTTTAGGCATGAGTAATATGTGAAACAAGTGGTGGAGTTAGAATGAGAAATATTGAGATAGTGATTAGTTTGATAAATTCGTAATTTGGAATTGAGCCTACATAAACACTTAGTGTCCAAGCTCAAATGGCATGTTTTATGGGCTAAATGGAGCCTTTAGATAATAGATATAATGAAGCTTCAATTTTGACGCATTAAACAAGTTTCTCATAAAGAAAATGCAAGAAAAATAGAATTTACAAAATTCGGATTTTTATAAGTAGCTTGTTCAAAAACATATTTACTCAATGAAAAATGTGGATTTTTGTGCATGAACGAAGGTCATGATTAATATGGATATTGGGAACTCATTTTTATTTAGATAACAAGCAAATTTCAAGAACAAAATCATAAAAACCCTAGGAAATGTAAACTTGAAATGAATGGCTTCTTAAAAGTAATCATCATGGAATTTCTTGATAATTAGGAGTTCATGTGAGTTCATCATCAAAGATCATCAAAACCATGCATATATTGAGCTTATTACATGATATTCATATTAGGAATTCATTCATATATCATCTATACATGAATCATCAACTATGAACCTTTTTATCAAAAACGAAACAATTTTTTTTTAAATCGAGAAAGTGACAGAACAGAACTGATCCCACTGTTCCGTGACCTTATTGTTTTCAAAACTTGAGAATAATATTAGAAATAGATAGACCTTTCGAAGTAGATAGAGATCGATATAAAATTTGCGAAATTCCGAGTTAAAATGACCAAGTTATGGCCGTTTTAAATTGGAACTTCCGCAAATAGGGAGAATTCCGATTTTGTATAGTATAGATACATAGTTTGAAGTAGTTTAATGATGAGATTCTTATTAGGCTATTCTTATTTGGTAAGTGAACCCGAACACGACGATACCGTATCACCCGACCACCATTGCTAAGGGACCGGCGTACCATGGCCGAGTGAGTTCCTCTTCCGATTTCAATTATTGCTTGTGATTGTAATGATAGTCGCACTAGTTGCTAGGTAAAGATAAAAAGGATGATTATGTATGATGGGGTTATATGGGAATTATATATCTGTCTGTTGTTGATGTGTGAAATGAAACTTAAGAAATATCGAAACCGGGTGTTAAGCTATTGATTGATTAGCTAGTATTTTATATTGATTGTCTGCGAATAATTGTTGGCCACCTAAAAGAATCGAATTAATGTATATTTGACTCAATTGTAATTGGATTCATTCATATCACGATGGGGATGGAGCATTAGCACTGGTTGGTTTTTTCGTGATCCATAAAACAAAAACTTGTTGGTTAATCGTGATCCATAAAACGAATACTTGTTGGTTAATCGTGATCCATAAAACGAATTATTATTCAGTTGACCATGAGCTTAAACGGCGTCGTACCGCATGATTCGTTAATCTGCTAACCCGGGATAGAGGGCGCAAGTCCATCCACATATGATTACCGGTTGGTCATATGTTTGTTAATCACATTTGTTTGATGCATACACTTGCTTGAATAATTACTTGTTTGAATGAGTTGTATTAATTGTGAATCGGAAGTTTTCACTCACTAAGCTAGTGTAGCTTATACCCCAATAGTTTCCTGTTGCAGTATGAATACCTTTGGATATCTCCGAGAACCCGTGGACATCAGGTACAACTCATAGATATTAAGGAGTTTTTTATGAGGCCGGGGGCCTAAAGATTAGTATCGTCCTCTAATCCTGATCCTCGAATTGGTATTTAAAGGATAATACAAGGAAATCTGTGGGCTTGAGAAATTGTAGCTGATGCTATCGGGGGTATGCCCCTTAGATCATGTAATAGCATAATTCTCTGTTAGACGGTTATGATTTACATTCTTGCTGCTATGTATATCTCTTTAAGCTACTACGAAGCAAAGTATGGTCTATAAATGTTGAGAGCGAGCCTTACACCCGACGTTTAAACTCATGGGAAGACTAAGGTTGTCTTACATGGGATTAAATGTAGAGTGTGACGAACTGTCACGTGTAGGCATACTTTGGGGCATGACACACAAATTTCTTACTAAAACTCTCTCAATTCTCCTCTCAAAACTCTCTCCAAATATCTTCCCAAAACTCTCTCAAAATAATTCCAAAACAACTTCTACCTACAACAAAACCAAAACCACATAACACTACCAAAGTCTTCTTTAGGTAACCATTTCCTATTATTTTTCTTCTTCTCATGTCATGTAACTTTACATGACCATAGTATGAGTTTCCAAAAACTAAATGTTATGGAAGCTACATTATGTTCATGTATTGTTCTTGTACATGAAAATCTATTTATGTTTATGTTATTATTTTTGTTCATATTATTGTTACTATATCTAAGTATTATTATCTATATATATATATATACATATTCTTTAGAGCATATAAGCTCACTTGCAATTTATTTATTTTATGCAATGCAATTTATTTATTTATTCCTTGTTATTTTAAGACTAGTCTCTAGTCTTAGACTTATCCTCATCAAGTCAAAACAAATTTTTCTTTCTTCCATTTTATTTTTATTTTGGGACTAGTCTACTTCTTAATCCCGGGAGCCTTGAAAAAGCTAAGACTCCCAATACTTGATTTTATTATTTATGTTATTTTGATTGCTATTATTTCTCATAATTCATGTTCATTTAAATTGTTGTCCAAAATTTCAAGTTCTAAAAATAATTAAAAAGGATATTTTAACACTTAGAAATAAGTTTATGTAAAGTATAAGATCTATAGTTTAAACAAAAATAAAGTTATCTCTTTTCAAGTTACAAAAAGAACCCACTAAGATTTTATAAACTACTTTTACTATAAAAAGCTTCTTAAATCACTTATTATCCCACTTTGTTTTTATAAAGAAAATAAATTGTTTTGCAAGAATGATTTCTATGAAAAACATAACATGAGGAAAGGATGAGGAATTTTCAAATAAAGAACTTTGCAAACAAATAGACAAAGAAAATTATATAGGAAAAATAAGTAGGAAAAATAGCACTATTATGGATAACTTAGAAAAAGGAAAACTTATTTTCAAAAAGTTATTTAAAAATAATAATAAAGCAAACATAAAATACCCTTAAAAAACAAAAGAAACAAAATATTCATTTTAAAAGATTTATAAAATGAATTCTTATAAACTATATCTTTCTAAAACTCCAAACCGACATTATTTTACTCAAGAAACATGAATGGACAACAAAGCACTTGAGCATGACTAAAATATGAGCTAAGTAAACATAAAAAGAATTTTTTTTTTCAACTATATAGATAACTAAGTATTTATCAAACAAATTTTGATTGATTGAACCAAAGTTGCTTTTGAGTTGGAAAATTCGTGGTGAATCTTAACGCCACTGTTTCGAGGTCTAAATGGTTTAGTTTGATAAAAATAGTTTTAGAAATGAATAGATCTTTTCAAGTAGGTAGAAATCAGTATATATATGCACGATTCCGAGTTAAAATGATCAAGTTATGGTCATTTTAAATTGGAATTTCCCTTTACACGAACTTTAATGTTCTTTTAACATTGTCTTGTCAAAATTCAAAAAAATCATCAAGAAATACTCATTGTGGGTATTTTCTTTGGCTAGGTGACTTCGAAGAAGGATATCTATATCCCGAAGATTATTTCAATTGAGTGGAGTATGTGAACGACTCATCCATAGAGAAGAATAGTCGACATGGCATCGTAAGTTTATTTCCTTTAAATGCTATACTTGTTATGCTTGTAATTTAGTTGCATTAGAGATAGGAAAAGACAAATGGATATGTATGTAAAATAATTCTTTGAAAGAATCTTAAGAATATCGAGGCCGGAATTGATTTAAATGATTGTTTTAGTATAACACTTGCTTTGTATGAAATTCTTTGATCGCCTTAAATTTGATAGTAATAATATTATGATATCATAAATAAATGGATTCATGCATACCACGAAGTGAGTCACATTGCATTTGGGTTATTATCTTTAGGTGAGAAGGATAGTAAGCTTATGTCAAAAGCAACACTTGGCGGAGTATCCGAAAGCGAATACTTGGCGGCATTAAGGAAATGCTTGGTGGAAGATCCGAAAGCAAGGCTCGATTCAAGTAAACTTCACATGCTTGGCAACATTAGTCGGAAGCATAAATCTTTTTAACTAACACTACTTGTTTTGAGGATATGTATCACCAAACTCCGAATGGAGGGCGCAAATCCATTCAACATATAGTTCACGGAAAACTATATGCCTTGTTTGCCCATGTGTATGTTGCATTCCATTTGTTTGATTAAATAACTTGTTTGAAATTTTGTTACAAGAAGTTATTTATGGAAATAATTCTCACTAAGCCTATTAGCTTATACCTCCATAGATATCTTTTGCAGTTCCCCTATTTGTGGTTGAGGCCACGAGGACCCTACAGTCAGGTAATTTCTTTTTGGATAAGGAAATTTAAGAAGTTTAGAATTAGAAATGATGTACCAATATTCTTGTAATAGATTAGTGAATTAAGAAAAATGTCCCTAAATTTGTAAAGATCATCGTTATAAGAAAATTGAATATTATGAATCTTCTTTTCTTAATATGTTATTATATCTTCTTAAGCTTCATAATTCCATGTATGATCCTCTAAATTTGTGAAAGCACGCCTTACACTTAATATAAAAGCTTTTGGGAATGGCTAAAGTTGTCATACTTAAGCTTTAATATTGAGTGTGGTAGACTGTTACGTTTAGGGTACCCTTTGGGGCATGACAAGAGCTTTACTTTTTAAAAGTCTCTATAGCATGTAATTTCATTAAAATTTGATGGGGGTATAACCCTATGTATTTTAAGACATTGACCTTTCAAATATGAATTTTATGTTTAGAAATTCTTATATGCTATTTACATTTCTATCTTTTCAAAATGCATTGTCATGCCCCAGAGTGTGCTCTACACGTGACAGTCCACCCACTCAACATTTAATCTCAAGTAAGACAATCCTAGTCTCCCCATGAGCTTAAACATCGAGTGTAAGGCTCGCTCTCAACATTTATAGATCATACTTTGCTTCGTAGTAGCTTAAAGAGATATACACAGCAGCAAGAATGTAAACCATAACCGTCATACAGAGAATTATTCTATTACATGATCTAGGGGGCATACCCCGATAACACCAGTTACCAATTCTCAATCCCCACATTTCCTTACATTGCCTTCAATTACCGATTCGGAAAACGGAATTAGAGTCCATTTCTAATCTTTAGACCCCGACCTCATCAAAAGCTCCTTAATATCTAAGAGCCGTACCTGATGTCCACGGGTCCTCGGACAAAGCCAAAGGTACTCATACTGCAATAGGAAACTATAGGGGTATAAGCTACACTAGCTTAGTGAGTGGAACTTTCGAATTACAATAAACACAACACATTCAACCAAGTAATTAAGCAACCAAGTGAAATGCATCAACAAGTGAGTTTAGCAAACATATGACCAGTCGGAAATCATATGTGGATGGACTTGCGCCCTCCATCCCGGGTTAGCAGATTAACGAATCCTGCGGTACGACGCCGTTTAAGCTCACGGTCAACTAAACATAAATTCGTTTTATGGATCACGATTAACCAACAAGTATTCGTTTTATGGATCACGATTAACCAACAAGTATTCGTTTTATGGATCACGAAAAACCAACCAATGATAATGCTCCATCCCCATCGTGATATGAATGAATCCAATTACAATTGAGTCAGATATACATTAGTTCAATTCTTTTAGGTGGCCAACAATATTCGCAGACATTCAATATAAAATACTAGAAAATCAATCATAGCTTAACATCCGGTTTTGATATTTCTTAAGGTTCATTTCATACTTCAACAACAGACAAATCTATAATTCCCATATAACCCCATCATACAATCATCCTTTTTATCTTCACCTAGCTACTAGTGCGACTATCATTACAATCACAAGCAATAATTGAATCGGAAGAGGAACTCACTCGGCCATGGTACGCCGTCTCTTAGTGACGATGGTCGGGTGATACGGTATTGTCGTACTCGGGTTCACCTACCAAATAAAGATAGCCTAATGAGAATCTCATCACTAAACTAATTCAAACTATGTATCTATACTTCGCAAAATCGAATTCTCGCTATTTGCGGAAGTTCCAACTTAAAACGGCCATAACTAGGTCATTTTAACTCGAATTTCGCAAATTTTATATCGATCTCTATCTACTTCGAAAGATCTATCTATTTATAGTATTATTTTCAGTTTTGAAAATAAGGCCACGGAACAGTGGGATCAGTTCTGTTCTGTCACTTTCCCGATTTCGAAAAATTGTATCGCTTTGATAAAAATGTTCCTAGTTGATGATTCATGCATGAATGGTATAGGAATGAATTACTAACATGAATGGCATGTAATGGACTCAATATATGCATGGTCATGATGATTTTGTGACAACAAACTCTTATGAACTCCTAAGTGTTAGAAAATTCATAAAGGTTATTTCTAAAAAGCTATTCTTCCACTTTACACCCTTAGGGTTTCTTTGGCTTTTAATCTTGTAATCCACTTGTTATCTAACTAAAATTAAGTTCTCAAAGTCTATATTAATCATGGCCTTCATTCATGCATAAAAATCCATATTTTTCATTGAATAAATATGTGTTTGAATGGGCTACTTAGAAAAATCCGAATTTTGAGATTTTCATTTTCTTGCAATTTCCTTATGAGAAAACTTGTTTAATGCATCAAAAATTGAGGCTCCAATATATCTATTATATAAGGACTTCATTTAGCTCATAAAACATGCCATCCAAGCTTAGATACTAAGTGTTTATATGGGCATCACCCAAAATTACGAATTTGACTACACATCCATAAATCAATATTTTTCATTCTAGCTTTACTTCTTGTTTCTACATTTTTATCATGCCTAAACTCATCTAAGCTTATGAAAAACATTCTTTTAATATACCTATTACACATACCCTTCATTTTTCATGAAAAATATAAGTTTTGAAGTGGTTTTGGTGGCTTTTAATATAGGGTTCCAAAGTCATCCGAATTCTCAACTAAGCTTCCCTATCAAAATTATTTCTTTTTCAAGTTTCTAGTCTTCTATACATGTAGATCTACCATTTAACATATCCATACATAGGCAAGGCTACACTTTCATAATCATCAATGCATGAAAATCAAAATAAACACATGAACATGGAGGTAGATGAAGATGTGAATATCTAAACACTAGATCTACTAAGAATAATGCATGAATCATGAGTTTCATGGCATGAACATAAAGATCTATGCAAGATTCCTACTTTACATGCATGAACATGATGATATTTCAACAAAAACTCCTTTAAACACTAGATCCACTTCTTGTGATGGCTTGAGATTCTTGTATTAGTGTTTTCATGTCCCTTGCACATGCTCATTGGGATTAAAATTGGAAAACACACAAGAATGGTCTTGCCATTACAAGATTTAGGACTAACAAAGCTTGAAATCAACATACCAATGGAGATTAGAAGTAGAAATGAAGAGGATTTGAGCTTGTGTGTAGAGTGTGAGAGAGAGAGAGTCACGGCACAAATGGGAGGAAGAAGAGAGGGTTTTCTTCTTTTAGAAAAATTTGAACAAGTGGAAATGAGGAGAGAGAGAGAAAAAGGTGTTTATATATGAGTAATTTAGGGTTTGTTATTAAATAAAAATAGCAAAAACAAATCAAATGAGAGGGGGAAAAGGGGAAGGGGGCGCCGGCCATAAGGGGGTGAGGGAGAGAGAGTGTTTGAAATTTGTTAAATTTATAATTTATGTAATTAAAATGTAAAATGTAATAATTATTTAGGAAACAAAAATTCTTGGAAAAGAAAATTGTAATGAGTAGTTGTAAGGATGTAAGAGTAGGGTATGGGTAGTGTGTAGTGTAGTTGTACTTGTGAATATAGACAAGACATCTACTTTACCGGTTGTAACGAAAACACGGGAAAAGCTATAACTGTAATTTTTATAGCTCGGAAAATTATAAAATTGATATTTTTGGAATCCTTATAAAATTACGGTTCTAATGAATATTCCGGAACATTTTTTTGAATCCGTGGTCCGGGGCGCGCTTTTCCGTAATTGAGCTCGGGAAGGCTCGGAATTGAAAATTTCCCGAAATTGGAACTTGTAAGGGTTTAAAATATGCTTTAGAACAATAATTCATGTTTATTTACTTTATAAAACTCCTTTTATTATGAAATCGAAGAAAAGCCGGATCTAGGGTTTCTAGGCTCCCCTCACTAAGCTGGAATCGGCCCGATATAGGGTTTCGTTCTCCGTTTCCAAAGTTCGTCCGAGTACTATCCGATCACTAGGAGAACTAGGGTATATCTTATAAAAATAATAATAACAATTTAGGTAACTAATAATATTAATCGTACTGAAAAACTCACTAATTACTGGTAGCAACGAAATACGAATTAACTGTAAAATCAGATAATTCTAGCTATTTGAAAATTTGTAAAACTAATAGCTTAGAGATCCTTTAGAAATATAATTCTAAAGGCACTAATAACATGTTCTTAACATTTCGAATCCCAGGGCTCGCTTTTCGAAACTGGCACCTGATCAGATTGGAATAGGTCGAAATTTCACTGATCTCATCTTCCCAGGGTATCCTAGACTTAATACGAACCAATTACACTTTTTCCTCTTGTTCCAACTCCTGGGTTTAGGAATACGAGATTGTCGGATCTAGGTTACTGAGTCTCTTGGGAGTTTTGGAGACTCAGGTTTCCCGTTAACCTTCCGGTTTACACCATTGCCAATACGAGAACCGATATTTCACACTTATATGACTTGTCTGATTGGTGAGTTTTATTTTAAGGTCAACTCTCATAAGTATCAAATATCTCACCACGTTCTCGGAATTCTTTTGGATTGAGTTTTATTCCCGAAGCCAGTCACTATTCACTCCTTAACAATTTGTTTTAGGGCTATATTTTATCCGAATTTATAAGTCGAAGTTAAATAGGAAGTTTGTCGTACATAAAGGTTTCAGAATAGAAGTATTTTAAGTTGCTATTCTATTTCTGAGATTTCTTATTTTTCTCACGATTCAGAATTTTCCGGATTCGTTCGAAGTTTGGGACTTGTCAAAGTTCGGTTTTAACTCGGGTGACTTTCAGGGTTTTATTTCCAAAGTTCAACTTTTAGAATCATTTGTTGAAATTTTCCAGGGCTTACATGCATAACTCCATCGGAGTCTCCTATTATCGCGAAAGTACGCTTGTGCATGATATCAAAGTTTTTGCATGATTGGGATAGTCACTCTTAAACTTTAATATTGTGTGCGACGGACTGTTACATTTAAAATACTCTTTCAAGTGTGACAATAGGTTATCCACAAAAAAGAGATGATATTTGCTACGTTTGAGTTTAAATAAATCCTAATAAATACAAGTTTGTTTTTTTCCTAGTACTATTTAATTAGTAATGGAGATTGTTACCTAGTCCATCCTATTTGGATCAATGTTAACGCTTTTAGGTTATAGGGCCATTGACCATAAGTACATGTTGTTAAGTAACCTTAAAATTCATTCTTTTTATGTAAAGTACAACTTTAATTAAACCTCTATAAGTTTCCATTTTGATGTGTCTTTTCTATGGATGTAAGCAAGTCAAGTCTACTCGTAAGCTACTATAGGGTAGGGTACAAGTGTGAGCTTTCCGATACCTACCTTAGAGCCCATACTCTATTAAATATAGGGTACAAGTACGGGCTTTCTAAACCCTATACCCACCTTGAAACTTGTTCTCTACTAAATATAAGGTATAAGTTCCATGATACTTTGTACCCACTTTATAAAAATTTGATAAAACAATATTGAGTTATTAATAATAAAATGGTATTATTTATTTCTATTTTTTTTTTGTTAACAAATATATTTTTATGGCTGTGATACTTGTTTCTTATCTTTACTATTTAGTTTTTAATAATGCTATATTTATTTATTTAATTACCCTTTACAGCTTAACTTGAAAAATATTTTATGTATTATCTAAGAATAATTAAACTAAAACACACATCTTTTAATGCATTTTTGGTAAATACATTAGTTCTTTTTTTTATATTTTTTTTATTTTACCTTTTTTTCTTTAATTAAAGAAAGTTATATGTTTCATCTTTCACATATAAATAAATTCCCCATATTATAAAACTTATGATATTGAGAAATTACTTTTTTAATTACTTTCTACTAGCTGTATATGAAAATAAGGTAATTTTACTTACTACATGAAATTATATATGTCACTATAAATTAAACTTAAAACTTAAGAAAGGAAAAAGAAAATCAATTTTTAATAAAAAAAATTACAAGTTCCATAAAATACCCATACCATATTGGTTGTATAGAGTATAGGATAGATGATGGGTACAAAATAATATTTATATGGACAATTGATTTGTAGAATAGAATAAGATGGAAATAAAATTATTACTTTCAAAGATAGATTAAATTGATAGTAGTTATCTATATTATTTAAGTTCAAGCTACAAGATTTTAGTGTCTTTTCTCGTTTTCCAAAATCAGCATTTTGTAATATTAATATTTCGTATCATATAATTATTATAATATGAAAAGCATGTACTTTATGAGGGTTATAAAATGTCAATTAACATAATTCACCATTTATGTTAAAAATGGTTATTTCTATGGATATCTTTTTTATTTATTGCCATGTTTTTGCATTATTATTACTACTAATTATGATAATAATTACTTTTATTGGGTTATAAGTGTCCTTCAATTCAATACAACTCATGATGTTATATACAAAATTCTCCTTTTAATACGTACTTTATAATTTTTTAGA
This sequence comes from Combretum micranthum, assembly GCA_024138025.1. NCBI lineage: Eukaryota > Viridiplantae > Streptophyta > Magnoliopsida > Myrtales > Combretaceae > Combretum > Combretum micranthum. The sequence continues at coordinate 74,243 of JAMXBD010001824.1, read as the reverse complement.
TAGAGATGACTTTTTCAATAAAGTTTAATGTCATTAAATATTTTTAAAGCATTTTAATAAATATATTTGTAATATATTATTTTATTGTGCATTACTTTTATTCATATATGTTATGAAAATATTTTACATATAATTTGTTTTAATCTTATGATATATATACATATTGGTTTATTAATTCTTTTATGTTATAATTTTTGTTATTTCACTTCTTTTTGCACATGCATGCGATGGGTTGTCTTCTTGTACTTTGTAATTACTTTGAGGTTTGGATTGATTTGGAAACTTACTAAAGCATAAAACAAAATATTAACTTTTTTATCTCATAAAAAGATTAGGATCCCTTATTTTATAATAATACCACTTCCGTTTTATTGTTGTTCCCCAAACCAAAAGCATGGCTACAATCTGCGCAAAGTAATTCATTCTGTAAAGAAATTACATTGGAAAGCTTTAAGGGAATTCCAAATTCTTAATAGGCTTAGCATTCTGCACATAATATGGATCGGACAGGGGCATATGGAACTCAAACATAGGCAGGCTTGGACATCATAGGAATGCGATCAGATGAAGCTTCTCATGTCTCAATCATATGTAAGGCTTCACTAATCACTAATCAGCAATTGCCACTCTTTCAATGGAATTTCTAGCACATCTCACCCATTGTGCTTCCTTGGATTCTTACACATGTTAAGGCACCACGTCTTCTTTTCTCCAGAAATGTTCACTTTATGACTATTTGTCTTGTTCTAGATTCCTAGTTTCTTGCTCTTCATGCGCAAGGGATCTGTTGCATACGTTAGGTGACAAAAACGTTCTACTTCACCTGTCTTTCTTGGAAATTACTAAGAAGCTACCACCAGTCATATTTCCTTACATCTTTAATTTCCCAGAGCAATAATACAAATTTCAGTTTTTGCTGGCTTTTAGCAATTGCGAAAATTTGGAGCTACCCTGCTTCAACTTGTACCAACGTGAAGCGCGTGTCGACGGAAAATATAATATTTTCTTTTATAAATATAGTCACATTATTACATTTGAAGTTATAGATATGGTTGAGAATCCACACAAAGGAAATCAAATAACACTATCGCGACCATTTTTTCTTTTTTCTTTTTTTTTTTGTCCCTCATTTTACATTTCCATTTTATTGTATATCTTTCTTTGAGTTTTCACTTTAAGTAGGTGGTAAAACTCACCAGCCATTATTTTAACCATAATAGTATAATTATATATGCAAATTCAACATTGTTATGTATATAATAATATAAGTATATATGCAAATTATTCGACTCCTTAAATGAATAATAAAATACCGAGATGGAAATGATTGACCTATATAAGTTGTTGATATTCCACTAAATCGTAACACACACAATTTTTTTTTTTTTTTTTTGCCGTAAATAACACACACAACTTCAACAAAAGCAATTTGCTTTTATGCAAAAAGGAATTACAATAGTGAGAGAGAGAGAGATAAATAAATAAATTATAAGACACCATGAGGAAAATGAAAACTATAAAATAGTAAAAGATAAGAATAGTAATATGATGGAACAGATCACAAGATGTTAGAGAGTGTTTCTATTTCCTACATTGTCCTAGGATACCGACAGGTATGTTGAATTGTGTGATAATTAAGAGCTAGCAATATCTCCTGTAGAGATAAGATGGACTAGACCTTTATCTTAGCATATGAGATCTTTCATGTGTGTGCATAGATTTTGTAAAGATCCAACTTATTTAATCCTAAAATTAAACCAGTCAAGTCTTCAACCATATATAATATTTTCATATTAAATGTAAGGTTGTCCTAAAACTACTTGTTTATATTAATTATTTTTTTAATACCACTATATCTTCATTAGAAAAAAAAAACTTTTTTAAAACAAAGATTGCTTACATAAGCAATCTATACATATTTACATTAAAACAGAAGGTTACAAAAGCTTGTGTCAATCTTATGACACAACAAAAATGATTTCATCTTATTTAACCTTAATAAAAAAACAAACTTTAGGATCTCTTTATACAACACAAGGCTTACTAACAAGCCTTCTATACAAAATACATTTAAGTTTCCAAAACATCTTTTTACAAAAACTTCTTCTTAAACCATTTGCCACTTAGAATCCTACTCATCCCATTCATCCAAGAATTTCTCCCAGTCTGTCCCATATCCCAAATCATCATAACAGTCATCATCATCACCTGAAAAGAAACAACAGTGAACCAAAGGCCCAGTACACAGCAACAAAACCAAAGGCGAAATGGCAAGCAAAGTTAAATTAATGCAACAACTTAATATCTCATTTTATCTTTCTTTAATATTTATTAAACAAATCAATATTGGAGTACTCAAACTCTGAGATAATCTAGGGAAATCTGGGGTCCTAAGTAATGCTCTCAAGGCTTAGGGGGTTGATATGGGCAGCCCGAATACCTATATCTCCTAGATAGCTTTACAAAGAAAAAGTAATCTCGTTTAGGGTTCATAGTTGTTACTCAACTTTACTTAACTTAATCCATAATATAAAATAATTCACATGCTCCCATAAACATTGAATTAAATTATATTATTTCCTCTTAAGATGAGTAAATGTTACACCGTTATTACATTCCCTATCGATTACCCGTCGAGCCATTTAAAAAGAAGTCACCATTGCATCATGGTTGTCACGTCCCGAAAGGAACCCTAAATGTGGCAGTCCACCATAAATAATATTAAAGCCTAGGAATGACCGCTCAGTCACGCGAAGGCTTCCATACTATGTACAAGGCATCTAACACATGGAGGAGACACATCGGAGTGATACATTTTATATTGATACAACTTGAGTAATAATGTAAAGGAATTACAATTCACTATACTTCAAATACAAATCACTATACTTCAATTGCAATTCATCCACAGATTTCACTACACAAACTATTACAAGGCAATTCACAACACTTAGCTAATATCTTCAAGCATTCTTACTTCCGGCCAGAATCCCGAAGTCATACTCAGCTCCAACCATCTCGGTCCCTACGTAGCATTTTGAGTTAACATGTTTAATCAAACATCTATTGGGTATAAGCTACACTAGCTTAGTGAGAATTCCCTTCATTCCGTACCATAACAAAGCAAGTTATAAATCATCTATATGCTATGTATGAATAAACACATGAGCAGACAATTATGTATGAGTATCCAGAACCCATACAGGGTTAGGGATGGTATTGAAAGTCTACACGACCACTGCTAGTCCCTGAGCCCCCGACTCATAGCACTCGACTCGGCTAGGCATGCACATGGAATGCATCCCCAGTGTGCCTTGGTTCCCTGTGAATGAGCTCTAATACTGGGTCTTATTATCCAAATGAGTCCTCGGACCATACCGATCGACTGCGTAGGAGTAGCACGCTACTAAATGCAACATGTCCGATGCGATGCATGACCAATTTAATTAATTTTTTTTTTTTTGCTTAGGTCAAATCATTCATACATTTTTTAGAGTGACCAACCAATATCATACACATAAACAGAAATAATATGAATAGTGCAGTTATCTAATCGAATCATGGTTTCGATATGCTTTAGTATTCTTTGGTATAAATACATCAAAATCTCATCGATTATCCCACCCAATTCATATCGGTTTTTATCTTATTCCTATTATTCTAATGTAACTAGCTACAAGCACAAACAAGGTAACAAAATAAGAGGAAAACTCACTCGGCCATTGAATCACCGATCTTTTAGTAAAAATAACCGATGGTAGGGAATCGTCGATTTCAAGACCACCTAAAAAGGAAGAAATACCCTAATAAGTACTTCATCACTTAACTAATCCAAACTATTTTATACAAACTATCAAATTCGTAATTCTCATCCTAAGGAATTCCAACTTAAAACGGCCATAACTTGTCGTTTTAACTCGGAATTTGGCAAATTATATATCAATTTCTATCTACTTGAAAGATTATCCAATTCTAATATATAGTTAAGTTTTGAAAACTTTGAAGCTTCGAAAGGATCGAATCGGATCAAATTAGAACTGTAGCAAAATCAAATGGAAAAATTGATTTTGTGAAAGTTCAAGAAGTTTCTACTATCCAAAGCAAGTATTATGTAATATGAACAAGTTGCTACCATAAATGATATGTCATGAGATATATATATATATATATATACACATGTTCTTGATGATATTGAATAAAAGAAATTTTTAGAAAACTTTTTCTTTGTAAGACTTTATGAAAAATCAACTTAGAAAGGCTATTCTTGTATTCTTGACAATCCCCACTTGTTTTTAGAAAAATTCCTTGAGAAAATCTATTTATTCTTGTTAAAATTAAGCCTTCATTATGTATATTCCCTAAGGCCTTTGTTTTTCAATAAAAACTCCCATTTTACACTTTGTAAACATGTTTTAAAAGTGGTTCATCCCAAAATCCGAATTTTGTAAAAATTGTTTTTGTAGTGATTCTTTTAAGAAAACTCATTTGATACTTAGAAAATTAAGGCTTAACCATACCTAGCCACTAAGGACTTCTATTTTGAGTTTGAAAAATATGGGTTTTCTTACCATTACTCCATTATTACAAATTTCTTAAAATGACAACAACTCAATTTTCTATTTTATTTCTACCCTTGTTCTACATGTTTTTCTTAGTAAATCCTATCTTAACTTATAAAAATCATTTCTTGATGATATCTATGACTTATACTCTTCATTTTTCATATAAAACACAAGTTTTGGAGTTGATAAAAGGGTTTTTAAGGCATGGTCTTGAAACCATCCGAATTTACAAAATTGGATAAAACTCAAATTTCATATTTTGTAAGCTTTCCTATTTTTTGAGAATCTCTACTAGTAGATCTACCATTTACTTATCAAAAACATTTTCTATTGATACCTATTACATAAGCCTTCCATTTTCTAAACAAATCTTTCATTTTGGTGTTGAAAAATGGGTTTTCAAAAAATCGGTCTTGGTTTAGATCCGAATTTACCAAATTTATTTTTGGGAATATCTTTTGATAAAATCCATCTAAACTTAGGAAAAATCAACCTTTACATATCCTATCTTAAGAGCCTTCCATTTCTTGAATAAAAACTTCATTTTTGAGTTGGAAAACATGTTTTTAAACTATGCCTTGACCTAAATCCGAAAATGAGATTTTTATTTTGAAAGTAACTTTTGAAAATCACCTTTGATTCTTGTAAAAAGAAGTCTTGATGATATACATCCACTAAACCTTCATTTTCTCAACTAAAACTTCCATTTTGAGACTTTGAAAGTGGTTTTTAAATATAGGTTTTGCCAAGATACGAATTTTACTATTTTTATTCAAGTTCAAATCCAAGATTACACATAATATGAACATTAATATAAAAGAAATGCATGGTAAAATATAAACTCATAGATCTAAACTTTACTCCTCAAATCATTCATTTATGATATCTATTCCTTAGCCCTTCATTTTAAATGAAAAATACACATTTTGAAGTTGAAAAATAGCTTTTCTAAATATGTTCCCTTTTTATCCGAATTTTCAAAAATGATTTTTGTTGAAACTAAAATACATCTTGAGCTTTCTAAAACTTTTCTACTATCATCAAGCTATTACAAGTTATTAAGAAAATAAATCAAAGTCTAATGCATTTATGAACCTAAAACAACTAGATTATTTACTATACTAGTTATAATACATGAACACTATGATGGTTATGTGAATGATGAATATATGCATAATCATTAGCAATAAAAAAATAATAACTCATATAACAATATCTAAAACATAATAAAATCAAAGCTAAAAAAAAAATAGATCTACAAAAATATAACTACTTTTAACAAGAAAATAATAATGATACAAGAAAAAATCATGGATAAGAGGAATGTTTCATTTTGGCATCATCATCGTTAGCTTTTAAGCTTGTGGAAGGTCATTTGATGCATGAAACTCACTATACTTTGCCTATATCATCTATGAAGCTTAAGAAGAAAGTTTAATTAAAGAATCTTCAAGAACGAAGTGTGGAAGCAAGAAATAGAAATGGGGGCAGCTTGTTTCTTGTAAGAACAAGGATAAGAAAGAGTTAAAGAGAGGAAAAGTGAGAGTGTAAAAGATGTAGGGTTGTACAGAATGAAAGGGTGTAAATAAGAGGCATTAAATAGAGAGAGAGGAGTATATTAATGTGTGTTAAATAATTAAAAAAAAATAAAAATGGCAGATTTGGGGAAGGGCATGTGAATTCCAATGAGAGAGAGAGGAGTGTAATTATCTTGTAACTTGATTTTTTTGAAAGTATAACTTATGTTACTTAATTTGCTAACTAAATGAGACTTTAAATCATTAAAATAAAAGAAAAGAGTTTATTATTAGGGGTGTGGTCAGCTGTCCAAGCATGGGAATGGAGTGTAGAATGAGTGAAAGAAAACTTGATTAATATGTAGAAGTGATAATTGAAGTGTACTTGAAGTATGGTTGAAAAAGTACTTTTTATTAAAAAATATAAAATAAAATTAAGAAAAATATCTTTAAATGAGTGGCAGAATTTTCATAAATAAAATTAAATAATTATTTGAATTATTTTAGTACTTCAACAAATATATTACGGTATGATCAAAAAACGGAAATGAGCTATAATTGATATTTTTATAACTCGAAAAATTCTAAAATTATTTTATGAAATATAAATATTTTTCAAATAATTTTCAATTATTAAATTAATTTATTTTATTTTTAGTATCGGTCTTAGATAGAAACTGATCCCGTAAAAACCAAAATGAACTAAATTTTGGAAAAACATAATTTTCTATAATATATAAAATATTTATCCAAAAATATAAGGATTTATAAGAATAATAAAATTGTATAATGAATATATGAATAGTACCAAAAGACTAGTTAATTACCGGTAGTAATAAAATACGAATGTAATAAAAATAAGATATTTTAGTTATTGAAAAATTATAAAACTGATATTTTCAAATCCTTATAAAAATACGAGTCTAATGGTATTAATGGTATATTTTTGATATCTCGAGCCCCGGGACACGCTTTTCAAAGTCTGTATCCAAACGAGTTCGAAATAGGTCAAAATTTACCAATTGATATTTTTAAGCAACCTATATTATTATGAGCTACTCTACACGCTTAAACTACATCTCGCCTCTACGACTAAGAACGCGAGATTGCCGACTTAAACTACTATACCCACTTAGGGTTTAGTGATTTTCTGGTTTAGATATTTGTCAATTTGGAAACTAATGTTTTCTGTTTATACAACATATTTGATTTGAGAAATTCATTTTAAATTTTTATTTGTATTTAATATCTCTTAATGTTTTCAGAATTATTGAATTGGGTTTTATTTCCGAAGATTAATCGTTATTCACTTTTTAATAATTTTGTTTTTGGGTTCTATATTACCCGATTTTACAATTCAGAGTTGAGTATGGAATTTGTCGTACGTAGTGGTTTTGAATTTGAAGACTGTTGAGTTCTTATTTTATTTTTAAGGAATCTCATTTTCTCAAAATTAAGAATTTTCTAGATTCGTTCATAATTTAGGGCTAGTCAAAGCTCGGTTTTAATTTTGAGTCATTTTTAGGATTTATTTTCAAAGTTCATTTTTGAATTATTTACTGAAATTTTTTGGAGCTTACAATGGTATGAAGTCATTGCATCATGCCAAGTGGCCTAAGCGCCTATTCTAACATGTCATTGCATCATGACATGTTTACGACTCTCCGGACCGGATTTAAAGGCAAAAAACACAATCAATTCATGCAAAACTTAAGCAGTCACGAATTTAAGTTAATTCAAAGTATGTCTATCCTAACAAAACATTCAAGCAAGTCACTGTGTACCTGTGCTATGAAGAGAATCAATAGGAGCACTTAAAAGAGGATCAATGGAAGAACTTAAAGAGGTATCTATCACTGTTACAAGGAAAATCAACTCAATTAACATTTCTACTTAGTCTTATGCATAAAACATAACTAAATCTAAGTTTAACACTCATGGAATTTCAAATAAATATAATGCAAGGTCACAACATATCATTTATACATTTATCAAGATCATGCAAGCTCACAAAATCATCCTTACACATCAAATAGCATTAATCTATCTCATTTTATTCAAAAAAGATCCATTCCTAAGCAATCACACACCTAACGTGCAAAAACAAGTTTTTAAACTTTGTTTGGAAAATATATAAGCTAGAAAGAAGTGAAATTTAATCATTGATACTTTTGAAATTTGTAAAAAATCAAAACATGAAAGTTGTATATCTCTTTTTAAGCTTTCCAAAGCAACTTGAATCACTTTAATCGAAGGTCGGATGAAAAGTTATCGACAATTTACTAACAAGCTGCAAAACAGGGAAAAGTACATTACCTAGTACACCACCGTGCTCGGGGCCGTGTAGGGCACTAAAAAGTGACCCGATAGCAATTTTTCAAGGTTTTATGACCTATAGAACCACCTACACTCCCATGTACAAGGTGGGGCAGAGGTCTAAAATGTGACCCGAGAGCTTATTTTGATTAGTACAAGCTCGTACACTCCGGTGTATAAGGTGGTACTGATCTGGGAAAATCTTTTTGATAGCAAACACATGTTTTTCATGATTCCTTTACACAACATATCAAATTTTACACATTCAAACTCTCTTCAAAACACATAGTAAGCTTCCTACTACTTGGTATATGAACATAACATTATCCATTCACTTCCAACTCATCAAACAATAAATATCACTCAAATTCCACTTCTAACATTTTCAAGCATTCCTCCACCCTTCACATAGCTTCCACCTACAAAATACACTTCAAGCTTTCAATACTTCTTACTACTTCTAAAACACATATAACAAGTTCTAACAACATCAAGACATAACCTAACATTCACTAACACTTAAGACCACTCAAAACTCATAAGTGACATTAAAACTCATACTAACATGAACTCTATATCCATACCAAAAGAAAGAACAAAAAAAACTTATAAACTACATTAACTTACATGAAGAAGCTTTGGCTTGGAGAAAATATTTGAACCTAAGAGCTTATTCTTACTAAGGGCTTGGAGTGTATTGCTTGAAGAAAGAAGAAGAACAAAGGAAAGAAAAGAAATGTGATTTTCATATGGATATTTTATGCTATTTGAAAAGTATGTTTTTGATTAAAATATGGCTTATACTTATAAAAAATATTGACTTTTGAGGGTTGCCACGGGTTTGGCTTTATTTGGCATAAATTGGGTTTATTTTTGGGCTCAAAATTGGCTTAAGTATGGGCTTGGAATTTGACAAATTTTCTACTACATTTTAACTCAACCCTAAGCTTTAATTAACAAAATCCAACACTACACATATACATTTAACCACTAATTTATATTAGCCAACACAATATTAATTTAATATACGTACTAACACCAATTATACTCTACACATATATTTATACTAACAAGAACATATATATAACATATCAAATTCTATTTCTATATATTCATCTCATGAATCAAACACTTTCAAACTTGATATTTAAAATTAAGAATATATCCATATGAAAATTAAATTATTAATCCAATTAGGTCACTTCGGACTTTATGGGCCCATTCCCGAATTCTTAAGGTAACAAGTATATCCTTGTATTTGTAAACTATATTTCTATGTGTATAAAAGCTCAAGCTTTACCTACAAATGATGCTAGAGTAGTTATGAAGTTCTTAAAACGATTGTTCTCTAAGTTTAAAGCCACTAAGGCCATGATTAATGATAGAGGAACCCACTTTGGTAATGCCAAATTTGTAAAAGCACTTAAATATTACGAAGTAATTAAACTAAAATCAATTATGGATGCCTTAAAGTTCTCACATGGCTAAGACGTGTGTGTGCCTATATTTTGTAATTTAAACACTTATTTTAAAGATTTAATCTTATAAGCTTAGTTACTAACTTAATCTTACTAAGTACATAAAGATTAAACTAGAAATCAAAATAAATTTTCCTTAGCATATATATGGCCGATCCTATATACTCAAGTGCATATATGTTGGGTTTGGGTCCAACTTATATGGGCCCATAATATAGTAAAAAAATAAAACCCTAGATATAAAGAGTCTTTTTTCATTGTTGTCTTAGGGAAAGGAAAAGAGAGAGAAAAAAAAAAACACAATATACACACTCCTAAGTCTAGAGAGAGATCTAGAGAGAGGATTTGTTGTGAATCCACAGGTTGTGGTGTGATTGAGAGAGCCACTAGTAAAACTAGTGAAGATTGTGTTTGTATTCCATTATTGTGTTAGTGGAGTTTTTTTTCGTGCGGCGGTCCCGTGGTTTTTCCCTACATTGGGGTTTTCCACATTAAATCCTGGTGTTTATCGTCTATTTGATTTCATTGTATTTGTTAATCAATTAGGCAAGAAGAAAAAGAGCGATCTTTTCTTAACAAAGTGGTGAAGGAGCGATCTTTTCCTAACAAAGTAGTATTAGAGCGTCTAGGTTTCAAAAAGAAATTAGGTTTTTTGCTGCACAGGGTTAAGGTTTCTTCATTTCAGAAATGGCTGAATCTTCAGGTACGATGATCAAACTAAATTCATCTAACTATTCAATTTGGAAATCTATGATGGAGGATCTTTTGTATTGTAAAGATCTGTATTTGCCATTAGGGGTGATACTGTAAAACCATAGGATAAATTTGCTGCAGAATGGGCGATATTACATAGGAAGACTATTAGTTATATCCGATAGTGGGTTGATTAGAGTGTGTATCATCATGTGGCTCAGGAGACTAGGGCTGATGTCATGTGGAAGAAGTTAGAATCCATGTATGAAAGGCAAACTATCTTGAACAAATCTTCTTTGATTAGAAGAGTTGTTAATTTGAAATACAGGGAGGGTTCTAACATGACTAAGCACTTGAATGATTTTCAAGGTCTTATAAATCAACTTACAGCAATGAAGCTTATGCTAAAAGATGAGATCCAGGCACTCCTATTACTGAGTTCCTTACCAGAAAGTTGGGAAACCCTAGTAGTATCAGTGAGTAATTCTGCTTCAAATGGGACCTTGACACTTGCCATGGTTAAGGATAGTTTGATCAATGAAGAGGCCAAAAGGAAGGACCTAGGTATTGGTTCAGACTCAAGGGCACTTGTTGCTGATAAATCTGAAAGGAGAGGTACAAGCAAGCATAGAGGTGACAAATCTGACAGATCTGACAAGTCCAAGGGAAGATCTAAGTCAAGGAGTAAGAAAAACCTTAAATGTTTTTATTATGACAAGTCAAGGTATTTCAAGAAAGATTGCAGACTGTGGAAGAAAAAGCAAGGAAAGGATAACGACAGTGACTTAGATAAGGATACCACTGCTGCAACAGTAGATGGTGACATTGTGGTTACATGGGATGAGGGTTGTATTAGTTTTGCAGGTCATGACAGTGACTGGGTTGTGGATTCTGGTGCCTCCTTCCATGTGACAGCACATGGTGAGTTTTTCTTATCCTATATTGCTGGTGATTATGGCAATGTTAGGATGGGAAATAATGAAACTTCAAAGATTATTGGCATTGGAAATGTTGCATTGCAAACTAATACAGGTTGTAGACTCATTCTCAAGGATGTGAGACATGTACCAGACATCCGCCTGAATCTGATCTCTGCAGGAAAGTTAGATGATGAAGGCTACCACAGTCAGTTTGGTGATGGGAAATGGAAGCTCACCAAAGGCTCCTTGATTGTAGCCAAGGGAAGGAAATGTAATACCCTTTACTTAATGCCTAAAGTTAAGTAAAGGAGATCTGAATTTGACAGATGATGCTACTGTGGAGCTATGGCACAAACGGCTAGGTCACATGAGTGAAAAGGGCCTCCAGATGCTTGTGAAGAGGCAACTTCTACCTGATTTCAAAGGTACTCCATTAAAACCTTGCACTGACTGTCTAGCTAGTAAGCAACATAGAGTTGCATTTCAGAGAAATCCTCCTAGTATGAGATCTCATATACTAGATTTGGTTCACACTGATGAGTGTTATATGAAGGATTTGACTATAGGTGGTGCCAAGTATTTTGCTACATTCATTGATGATTGCTCTAGGAAGCTTTGGACTTATGCCTTGAAGTCCAAAGAACAGGTGTTGTCTGTTTTTAAACAGTTTCATTCTAGAGTAAAGAGGGAATCTGGCAAGAAGCTAATTTGTGTCAGGGCTGATAATGGTGGAGAGTACAGAGGGCCATTTGAGCAGTATTGTACAGATCATGGGATAAAACTGGAGAAGACAATTCCTAAGACCCCACAGCAGAATGGTGTTGCAAAGAGGATGAATCGCACCATCACTAAGAGAGTGAAGTGCATGTTATCTCATGCCAAGCTATCTAAGTCATTCTGGGGCGAGGCCATGAGGATAGCTATGGATGTGATAAATCTATCTCCCTCATATGCTCTGGATGGAGATATACCAGAGAAAGTATGGATAGGTAAAGACATTTCATATAATCATTTACGTATCTTTGGTTGCAGGGCCTTTGTGCATATACCAAAGGATGAGAGGGAAAAGCTTGATGCTAACTTCAAGTAGTGCATTTTTCTTAGGTATGCACATGATGAGTATGGGTACAGGTTGTAGGATCCTGTTGACAGGAAGGTCGTTAGAAGCAGAGATGTAGTCTTTCTAGAAGACTAGACAGTTGAAGACATCAAGAAGGCTGATGCGTCATCATCCTCAGGCCAGATTCCCACAAATGTAGATCCTGCATCTTCTACAGATACAACATGAGAGGACTGTAGAAGACACAGTGGAAGAGATCCAGGAGCCTCAGCAGCAGGTTGAGTTGAGGAGATCTTCAAGAGAGAAGACCATCTGTCAGGTATGGTTCAGGTGAGTATGTGATGCTCACTGATGGGGGAGAGCCTGAATGTTATGAGGAAGCAATGACTCATAACAAGAAGAAAGAATGGGTTAAAGCCATGCAAGAGGAAATCAGTTCCTTGCATGAGAACAAGACTTATGAGTTAGTTCAGTTGCCTAAGGGCAAGAGACCCCTGAGTAACAAATGGGTTTACAGACTGAAAATAGATGAGAACAGCTCACAGCCGAGGTACAAGGCAAGATTGGTTGTGAAAGGGTTCGGTCAGAAGAAGGGGGTTGATTTTGAAGAGATATTCTCACCTGTGGTGAAGATGTCATCCATCAGAGTAGTGCTCAGTATTGCAGCTAGTCTGGATCTGGAGATAGAGCAGATGGATGTGAAGACAGCATTCCTTCATGGTGATTTGGAGGAGGAGATCTACATGGAGCAGCCTGAGGGTTTCAAGATCAAGGGGAAGGAGAATCTTGTATGCAAGTTGAAGAAAAGTTTGTATGGGCTGAAACAAGCTCCAAGGCAGTGGTACAAGAAGTTTGACTCCTTTATGCTTGATCAGGGTTACACCAGGACTGCCACAGATCATTGTGTCTTCATCAAACAGTTTTCTAGTGGTGAGTTCATCATACTTTTGATTTATGTTGATGATATGTTGATCATTGGCAGGGATGCCAAGAAAATCAGAGATTTGAAGACTGCTATGAGTAAATCTTTCTCCATGAAAGATTTAGGACCTTGGCCACATACTGGGAATGAAGATCATTAGAGACAGGAAGAGCCAGAAGTTGTGGTTGTCACAGGAGAGGTATATTGAGAAGGTGCTAGAGAGATTCTACATGAGCAAGGCAAAACCTGTTTGCTCTCCACTTGCTGGACATTTCAAACTGAGTTCACTTCAGTGTCCTAAAAGTGAGGCAGACAAAGAGGAGATGAAAAGGGTCCCATATGCTTCAGCTGTGGGAGTCTAATGTATGCTATGGTATGCACTAGACCTGATATTGCTCATGCTGTTGGTGTTGTGAGCCGGTATCTCTCAAATCCAGGAAAGGAGCACTGGTCTGCAGTGAAGTGGATTCTCAGATATCTCAGAGGCACTTCCAGGTTTTGTCTACAGTTTGGTGGTAGCAGTAAGCCTGTGTTAGAGGGTTTTTCAGATGCTGATATGGCAGGAGATTTGGATTCCAGGAAGTCCACTTCAGGTTATCTGATTACTTTTGCAGGGGAGCAGTGTCCTGGCAGTCAAAGTTGCAAAAATGTGTTGCACTTTCCACCACTGAGGCAGAGTATGTTGCTGTGACAGAAGCCTGCAAGGAAGTCTTGTGGATGAAGAAGTTCTTAGAAGAACTGAGTCAAGAGCAGGAAGACTTGAAGCTATATTGCGACAGTCAGAGTGCTATCCATCTCAGTAAGAATCCTATGTTTCATTCCAGATCGAAACATATTGATGTGAGGTATCACTGGATTAGAGATGTGATAGAGTCCAAGCAGTTGAAGCTTGAGAAGATCCATACTGATGATAATGCATCAGATATGATGACCAAAGCTCTACCAAAAGAGAAGATCACTTGTTGCAGGAAGATTGCAGAGTGATGGAACTCCCCATATGAGTTGGAGGGGGAGTTTGTTGGGTATAAATCTAACACATATAGGTCTATATCCAAGGGGATCCTAAGTATAGGGTTTATACTTAGATGAAAGGGTGTGTAATTCAAGAAGATTTGATGATATCGAGTTATACACGGGTTGGATCGCCGCCTACATCGATTGCTGAAGCCGTACACATGTCACTCTCCCCATATGAGTTGGAGGGGGAGTTTGTTGGGTTTGGGTCCAACTTATATGGGCCCATAATATAGTAAAAAAAAAATAAAACCCTAGATATATAAAGAGTCTTTTTTCATTGTTGTCTTAGGGCAAGGAAAAGAGAAGAGGAAAAAAACACAATATACACACTCCTAAGTCTAGAGAGAGATCTAGAGAGAGGATTTGTTGTGAATCCACCAGGTTGTGGTGTGATTGAGAGAGCCACTAGTACAAACTAGTGAAGATTGTGTTTGTATTCCATTATTGTGTTAGTGGAGTTTTTTTCGTGTGGCGGCGGTCCCGTGGTTTTTCCCCACATTGGGGTTTTCCACGTTAAATCCTAGTGTTTATCATCTATTTGATTTCATTGTATTTGTTAATCAATTAGGCAAGAAGAAAAAGAGAGATCTTTTCTTAACAAAGTAGTAAATGAGCGATCTTTTCCTAATAATATACACATTACGATTTGTTCATTTTGGCTAGGCAATTAGTCACTTTAATCTTTATTATTTTAAATCTATATCATCTAGTAAATTTAAAACATGATATCCCCTAATACTATGTGAGGCCAAAACTCATACATTGGAAATATTCATCCACTATTGCTGCTTCTTTTATTAATTTAATTAGATATACTTAACTTTCTACTTAAATTATACTAATTATCATGGAAAATAAAATAAAATCAACATGATCTTCTCTAAATCCTACCAAGAACTACCGCAACATAATATATATTTACCTTGTTCTTAGTTTAACTTAACTTCATAAAATCTAATTATCAACTTTGATAATGTTAATCAACATGATTCCTACAATACTTACCTATGTCAAGATATATATACACTCACATACTTATTTTGAAGTTTTGCTTCAATTCTTTCTAATTTACTTGTATAAACGTTAAGTTGACCATAGCTTACCTTAGCTCTATTGAGGTTAGCGACAATTTTCCTCTCTTTAAGATGAGTGTCAAACCCCAGAAGGAGATAAGGAAGGGAAGAGCCTTGTTAATCTTGGAAATTCCTATATAATCGAATTAATGCGTCAGACTTCCTTACTTTAGTTAAATTGGGAGCTTGGAATGGACAATTTTGTGAAGGATTGAAGGATTCTTCAATCATAGTTTCCGATCTTCATCACGCAAAATGAACTCAAGAACAGTAGAGCAGAAAAACAGAGAAAAAAGAGAGAGACGAGAAGCAGTTTTATTATACTGTTCCGCTACTTTTTTCTCTATCAAAAATTAAACACTGTACAAAGCTCCTATTATATAATAATAACCTATCAATAATACAGCTGACAACATAACACACTGGCAACAACTAAACATACCAGCTGGCAGCAACGAACTAAACAATAATAATATATCCAACATCCCCCCTCAAGTTGGTGCCATAAAAGGCCCAACTTGGACAGCAAACTAGAAAAAAATAGTATGAGAAGACTGTTTAGTAAACAAATCTGCTACTTGTTGATAGGGCTGGGCAAAAAAAACCGACCGAACCGTGAACCGAACCGGATCAGACCGAACCGAACCGATAAATTTCGGTTCTTTTTTGAAACGGTTCGGTTCACGGTTCGGTTCATTGAAGATTAACGGTTCGCGGTTCGGTTCGGGACCTGAACCAACCGTACGGTTCGAACGAACCGAACCGTTTTATATATTAAAAAATTAAATATATTATTTTTACTCTTAATTTTTTTTATTAATGGTACATATCTATGTCACAAATTTAAAAAAAAATAATTTTTTAAAATTAAATTTATTATTTTTTTTTTACTTAGATATGTGTTAGTCATTAGAATAAAATTATTTTTCATAATATGTTTCAATTGTTATGTTATCTATATAAGATAGATTTTAGAAATTTAAACTCTAGTATTTTAACTTAAAAAAATTAATTGTTGTAAAATTTTCTTACCTAGATATGTGTTATTCATTTAAAATTAGATTTTTTATAATATATTTTAATTGTTATGTTATATATAAGTAAGATAGATTTTAGAATTTAACCTCTAGTATTCTAACTTTCGCATATTTCTTTTCCATTTGACTTACTAATTAATCTAGTTCTATTATTTAGTTACTTATTGATTTTATAAATTGGTAATATGTTAGTTAGAAGCATACAACGAATTACATTTTATGTCTTCTATTGAGATAAGTAGTATATCATTATAGTTCAAGATAATTCAAAAAAATGAGACTAGTCATAGTTATAATTTTATAATGGATGAAATCTTTCCTTCCTATAAGTTTTACATGTTTATTTGATAAATGATTAATTTTAAATATTATTGTTTTATATTTGCATTAGTGATAAGAAATATGTAATTAAACTTTTCGATAGAATATATTTTTTATTTATGAAAAAACGGTTCGAACCGCAAACCGAACCGTACCGAACCGTTTTTTTTTCGGTTCGAAAAAATTACGATCGAACCGTTAGGTTGGTTCGAATTTAAAAGAAAAACCGAACCGTTAATATGGTGCGGTTCGGTTCGGGATAAAACCGAACCGAACCGTACCGTGCACACCCTACTTGTTGATCAGAAGGGAGATGAAAATATTCAAAAATCCACGAGAAATAAGATCACGAACAAAATGAACATCAATATCAATGTGTTTTGTTCGTCCATGAAGACGGGTTTCTGGCAATCTGAATAGTGGATTTATTATCACAGAATACTTCAATGGAAGAGAACAAGGCACCCGAAGATCTCTAAGAATATAGGATGTCCACAATAATTCCTTGGATACAGCAGCAAGACTTCGATATTCTGCTTCCGTTGTTGAAGTACTAACCGTGGACTGTTTTTTAGACTTCCAAGTTACTAAAGCATTGCCAAGAAAGATACAAAAACCAGACAAAGATTTTCTATCAAAAGTAGATGAACCCCAGTCCGCATCCGAATAAGCAGTGATAGTGAAATTATTCTGAACAGGAAAATGTAGGCCAACATCAATTGATCCTTTAACATACCTCAACAAATGAAGTGCAGCTTGATAATGAGGCAAACGTGGTTGAGACAAAAATTGACTTAACTTGTTAACCGCAAAAGCTATGTCAGGCCGTGTCAAAGTCAAGTATAGAAGTCTGCCAATAATTCGACGATACTGAGTAGGATCATCTAAGATGAGTCCATCATTCTTCAACAAATTTCCAGTAGGAAGAGGCATAGAAGAAGGTTTACAACCGGTGAGACCAACATCAGCAAGTAAATCAGCAATAAATTTCCGCTGATGAACCAACATTCCAGAAGAAGTAGAACAAATTTCTAATCCAAGAAAATATCGTGCTAACCCAAGATCCTTTATTGTAAAAGTTTGATCCAGCTGACTTTTAAGAAGATCAATAGCACTATTATTATTCCCTGTAACCAACATATCATCTACATAAAGTAAAACAACCAAAAAATTATCAGAATGATGTCTAGTGAATAAAGAATGATCACTAGAGGACTGTATAAATCCTTTATTCAAAAGGAAAGTGGAAATCTCTTTATTCCACTGTCTGGAAGCCTGTTTAAGCCCATAAAGGGACCTCTTTAACCGACAAACTTTAGAAGAATCAGCCTTAGAGTAGCCCGGTGGAGGTAACATATACACTTCTTCATCTAAAAAACCATGAAGAAAAGCGTTATTTATATCAATCTGGTGTAAAGGCCATCCAAAAGCAGTAGCTACAGCCAACAAGATTCTCACTGTGCTAAGCTTAGCAACCGGAGAAAAAGTATCATGATAGTCAACCCCTTCAATTTGAGTATATCCTTTAGCAACCAATCGAGCCTTGTATCGTTCAATAGAACCATCAGGCCGATATTTAATTTTGTATATCCATTTACACCCAATTGGACGCTTATTCTTAGGTAAATCAACAATCTCCCAAGTATCATTGTTTTCTAATGCCTCTATTTCTTTATTCATTGCTAATACCCATTCTTCATGCTTAATAGCTTGAGTATAACTAACTGGTTCAAGAGTATTAAGCACAAGAGCCATAGAATCAATAAAGTCTTGAGGATAAACAGAAAAAGTATTAGCTGTAAACAGAGGATATGGACAATGATTAAAGTGTTTAGACTCATGTGTATGAGAAACAAGAGGCGTGTGTGTATTAGGAACGAAAGAAGGACCAGAATGGAAAGAATGAATAAAAGTATCTAGCCATTGTGGAGCACGACGAGAACGAGTAGATCTACGTAAGACAGCAGAACGTGAAGGAACAGATTCAGATGAAGGAGGAATAATAGGACAATTAGACACTTCCTCATTAGAAAATGTAAGACCCTGCAGCATAGGAGTAGTGTTTAGAGATTGTGTTTGATTGTCAGACAAAACAGATACATCAGAATGTGTGTTATCAACAGAAGAAGCAAAAGGAAATATGTTTCCCAAAAAACAACATCACGACTAATCAGGATCTTCTTGTTAGACAAATCATATAATCTATACCCTTTCTGCCCAAAAACATATCCAAGAAAGACACATTGAGACCCTTAGGATCAAATTTATCAGTATGAGATGAATGGTTGACAGCAAAACAAAACACCCATAGTTCTCAAGTGCTGATAAGAAGGAGGACGACGAAACAAAATTTCATAAGGATTTCCATTGCAGTTTTTCCATGGGCATTATATTAATGAGGTATACAGCAGTAAGAATTGCATTCTCCCCAGAAACTTTTAGGTAAATGACCCTGTAGTCTCAAAGCTCTTGCAGTTTCCACTATATGTCTATGTTTTCGCTCAACCCCCCATTTTGTTGAGGAGTGTATGGACAAGACTTATGATGAATAATACCCAGATTTGACAACAGAGATTGACACGACAAAGACATAAACTCAGATCCATTATCTGAACGCATAACCTTAGGAGCAAGGCCAAATTGATTTTTTGATAAGTTTAAAAACTTATCAAGAAACAAAACAGTTTGAGATTTATTATTCATGAGATAAACCCAGGTAGAGGAGCTAAAATCATCCAAAATAGTGAGAAAATATTTCTCACCCCCAACAGAAACAGTGGAATACGGACCCCATATGTCAACAATGAATAAGATCAAAGGCATTACTAGACTGAGAAAAAGAAGAAGGAAAAGGAAGTCTATGAATCTTAGATTGAACACAAACTTCACAATTCAATTCTGTCATGTCAGAACCAAAATCTGAATACAAATGCTTCATTTTAGAAATAGAAGCATGACCAAGTCTTTTGTGAAACAAAGATACATCAACTTTTTTATTTTGTGTATGGACATTATTGGAAACAGAAAAATGAATAGAACCTATATTTCTAGTATCATCAGCTTGAAGCAAGTATAATCCATTGGATTCCTTCGCGTATGACATCAAGTTTATGAACTTGGTCCTGAAAAACACATGACATATGATCAAAAGAAGCAACTAATTTACTGTCTTTAACCAGACGATGAACAGACAGTAAATTGTAGGAGAAATCTGGAACAAACAAAACGTTAGATAAATCCAGACTAGAAGAAAGATGAACAGAACCACAAAGTTGGACAAACTTAGTAGTCCCATCAGGTAAACGAATGTTTATAGGATAGGGTAAAGTGTGTATGTCAAAAAGAATGGAATAAAATGGTGTTATATGATCTGTAGCTCCTGAGTCAACAATCCATGTACCACTCGTATTACTCATAGTACTATAGCAAGAATGAGATAAAATATTACCTGTAAAAGCAATGGAACTCATAGCTGCAGAATCAGCTGCTTGTTTCTCATGCATCATCTTCAATACTTCTTGGCACAAACTATTGACCATTTGAGATCAAAAACAGGAGTACTCCACTATTACGAGTCACACCAGCAGTATTGGAAGATCCTTCTATAGAATATGCGTCCAAGGGAGTTGAAAAATTAGATGTTGTGTCAACAAGATTCACACTTGATTTTCCAAGCTTCTGATTGACACTACCAGATCTTCTTCCTTTATACCATTCTGGATAGCCCACTAACTTGAAACAAGTTTCAACACTATGACCTTCCATTTGACAATGTTTGCAAAATAAACGTTTTCCTTTCTTCCTTTCATAACTTTTGAACCCAGTCACACCAGACATTCCAGATGACCTCTGCAATTGATAGGCTGAAACTTCAATATCAGTTGACAACCCACACGTTATTGACCTCTGCCTCTCTATCTGTTGCACAAGATAAAAAGCCTTGTTTACAGTCGGCAAAGGATCCATTGACAGAATCTGATTCCTCACCATCTCAAAATTCTCATTTAAACCCATGAGAAATTGTATTAGTCTTGTCTCTGATTCAAACTCTTGAATTCTTTCTTTGAGTTTACAATTACAAGTATCAACTCTTCCACAAGAACATGAAGGATATGCATGCAGAACTTGTAACTCATCCCAATACTTTTTCATCTTGTTGTAATATGTAGCTACTGTCTGATTCAATTGCTTCAGACTGCTAATTTCATATTGAATCTGAAAGATTAAAGGACCATTGCTATGTCCATATTGCTCTTTGATTTCATTCCACAAATCACACGCAGAAGAAGTAAAAACATAATTTTGAGCAATATCTTTCGTCATCGAGTTCAGAATCCACATTCTAACCATATAATCGTCCTTTCCCATCTGATAAGATCAGTAGACCCTAGATCTGGTTTAGGTAAAGTACCATCAACAAACCCTAACTTCATTTTTGCTCCTAGACCTATTTTGATAGATCTCGCCCAGGGAAGGTAATTCAAACCATCAAACATAATATTTCCTATAGCCATATTCGGATTATCCGACATCAAAGATACAGTGGATCATTCAACAACATTTCGTTCGCCATTCAACTATCCTTATCGCAAAAGAGACAGAGAAAGATTGCAGAAAAGAAAGAATGATCAGATCCAAAATAAGATCTTACCACGCTCTGATACCATGTGAAGGATTGAAGGATTCTTCAATCATAGTTTCCGATCTTCATCACGCAAAATGAACTCAAGAACAGTAGAGCAGAAAAACAGAGAAAACAGAGAGAGACGAGAAGCAGTTTTATTATACTGTTCCGCTACTTTTTCTCTATCAAAATTAAACACTGTACAAAGCTCCTATTATATAATAATATCCTATCAATAATACAGCTGACAACAATAACACAGCTGGCAACAACTAAACATACCAGCTGGCAGCAAACGAACTAAACAATAATAATATATCCAACAAATTTCTCCTTTCTTCCGTAGAGATTTTGTAGGAGGAATATGTGCACAATTTTCTTAGTTTAATATTTACAATGTTAAATTCTTAGTTTCGTTCACCCAATTAACGTTTAGGGCTCTTAGAACTCAAATTAGGGTTTATTAACCTATAATCCTCACACTACTCCTTGTTTAATATTTACAATGTTAAATTTTTAGTTTTGATAATTCTTTTAGAAATTAGACCTATTACTTGATCCTATCGAGTATATCTCAACTATAGCGATTTATTTCTAAACTATCATTTGCTAACTAATAGGCCATACAATCATAACAATTCGGCTTATCTATGTGGGTCATTCTATCTAGTTGTTGCTTTTCAAGATACGAAAATTTTCCAAGAGTGAAAATTAATAACATCAACTATTTGAAGTAAAACAATCTAATTAAAGTTTCAAAAGTCGTTTTTTTGGCCAAAACAAATGGATTTCATTCAGGTGAGCATAACTATATCAATCATATCAACCAACACAATAAGATTGACTAATGAAGAGTTGAGTTGGAGGTACAAAAAGCCATCCAAGCAATCAAATACATTTCTTCAAGCATCAAAATGTCTCTCACTAAGGACACAATTTCTCTAAAACACACTCTATTGACGAGTAAAGCAAATCCAATATAAGGAATAATACAATCCCTCATAGGCTGCTTATTTTAAAAAAAATTACTGATTCATTCAACCACCACAATCTTAATCTAACCCAATATGTTAAAAAGTAGACTTGTGGTAGTGAAAATATGATATCTCGGGTCAATGATGGTGGTAGTATGGAAAAAACAACAGATCTGAAATGAAAAGTAATAGATCTACAAATAATAATAAATCAATAATGATGGTTCTATGAATTTATGGTGATAAAAAAAAAATGTTTAGAAAAGAGGAGCTATTATGGCTAATGTGACCAGCCCCGTGCCAGGGTATTTTTTGTGATGAAGAGGGATTTCAAAAGTCACTTATGCAAACTTGACAGATGAACTAAATTTTTCAAAAATTTCAATTTCACACCTTTAACAAAATATGATTTTAACAACTTAAATCATCGCCTTAATTATATATATATATATATATATATTGATATTTATATCTAGAGCTTATTCCCCTATGGCCCTATGATCCTACACTAGTTAACCTGTATGCTCGAGTCAAGGAACAACAATAGAGTTGTATAAGTACTTATGATGTTGCCCGTGCTACAATTATTTTTTGGTCTCTCACAAGGACGCACAGCCCTATATTGAATGAAGCCATAGTTATTCACGCAAAATCTATCTAAATCCTATTCTTTGGACTGACTCAATCTGCTTGAACGATACACAGGCCCTATTCAATGAAACCGTAATTATTCGCACAAAATCCTTTCAATCGTAATTTCATGATAATCCACAACACAAAATATATAATAAATTGCATATAGGATATGAACCAATTAAGTCAAAAGAAGACTTAGTATTAACAATTGAGACTAAAATTTTGATAAATAACTTCATATAGTTTTTCTACAAAAAGTTCCTCCGTCTAATAAAAGTAACCTACTATTTCGTATAATTAATCTTTAAAACATTTTTTATTGCTAATATGTTCAAATTTTGATTCACTTTTCATCCCTCAACTGGCAATCATAAAATTACAATTAGAAAATGTGATAACCTGTAGAGTTCTATTTTTCCATTACATGAAACCATTTTTTTTGCCCTTCAGCAAGATACATGAAAGCATGTTAGTTATAGGATCTTGGTAAATTATAGCTACCACCCCAATAAATTTTGTAAAAGACCTGGATACTCCAATTTATATATATATATATACACACACACATCACTTTCTTCCCTACTTTTATTTATATTAATGTTTATACATCAGTGATAGCATATGAATGTCATGTCACCCGGCCAACATTAATAATGACTTGTGAATATAATATATTAAATTATAAGAATATCGTTATTCTTATATTGCTTAAAATATTGCTTAAAGTATCATGTTTGCATTTTAAGTAACTTAGTCTGTTAAAAAAAATCTTTATACTTTATCCCGAGTTATTTCTAGAGACACTTAGCTTCTTCCTTTTTTTTTTTTTTTTTAATTTTTGTTGTCCCATATTAATTTTTTTGGAACAAAACTTATAATAAACCTTTTGAAGTGGCACATTTTAACCAATAAAAAATAGAGAGAGGGGTTGTTTCACTTGCCAAGAAGAAAAAGAGTTAAATAACTCTTTAAGAAACTCACTTTATTATTAAAGAGAGTTGTTTAATATATGAATATGTACCAAACAATATGTAATAAAAATACTCTAATATTTAAATAAAATAATTAATAATTTGACGTAATGATTATGTGGTAGGGAAAAATACGTAGGATTCTAAGAAAATAGTGTCCATGTAGATGTAGTTTATCTTGTATTGATAAGGGTAAAAGTTTATTTCAACAGAGCAATGGCCAGCTCTCTGGTTTGCTTCCTACTCCTAGCAAGTTCCCGTGATTATGAGATCGAAACCCAGACGACGACCTAGAAGGCGATCTTTGAGTCCCGACCCTGAACATGAAGAAGAGTAAGAGCTCAAGATTAAATATTCTCCGCAACCGCTGCACCAATCTACAACAGGATTCATATGCTTCTTTCTTCATTTTTTTCCTTTTTTCCTAACTTTTTATTTTTATAATTTATTTATATTTTAATGAATTTATTATGATATTACTCAATCAAATTTGTTTATTTAGAACAAATTAAAATGCAACATGTATGTCATAATTGACTTTAATAATTAATAAATAATCATGGGTGCTCAGGATAAAAGAAAGCTTCATGAGCGAGAATTGATGTTTTTGGGGTAACACACAATCTATATACTTTCCATGTGATACTTTTCTAATCTTATATTTATATCCTAATAATTTCTTCATTAAGTATGAGTCTTCATAATGGACTTAGGTCATATTCTCCCTCAAATATAAACCTACTATCTTATCAAAAGTTTGTCAAATTAAATTTCCTAAAGGCACTTTATGAATGGCCTATTACCCACTTGTGCATGATAGGGAGAGGAGAATCACTTGTTTGGGAGAAGAGGAAGTTTTCAATTGGGTAAAATTATACAAAATGACTTCATGAAGGAATACATTAATGTTACATTTAGTATGTGGAAATGAACCTAAGTCTATATTATGAATCTGAGATCTATTCTCATTTACATTTCCAAAAGCATAAATAGCTACTTTATTTACTTTTTTATTCTCATACATGTTTATTATTAACACATTAATTACTAAGGGCATGCATAGATGTATTCAAATAAAGAGATATATTTATCATTATGCTACTTATTACATTCCTCACATTCTGATTCATTCCATTCTAAATAATTTCATTATAGCAAAAATGACATAATAAATATGATATCGTATATAATTCAAAATCCTAGATAATGGGTCAATAGGTCTTTCTTTTATAAATCTTTATATAATTTACATATTTCTCACATAGAACTTTTCAAACCTTACACTTGTACCAAATAATAGAGCATCCCTTTGTAAAAATCTGAAAAGAAAATCAAACCCTTTGTAAAAATTCGAAAGCATATGTTAGGTTTTTATATTTCACATTGTTCTTTTCTATTCAGTCAACCTTTATTTTTGTAAATTTACTTATGGTGGTTGCATATGTTGTTCATAATTTAAGTTTGTTTGATGAAGATATTTCCTACAATTAGGAAAAAGAAAATTCGAATAAATCTCTCTATTTATGATAAAGTGGTTATTTTATGTGTACCGGCAGCACGTGAACAAAAATGTTTCCATCTTCATCATGTGCTGTTCAAATCGTAACAATGCCTTTGAAAGTTGTTTTTATTTATTTATTTATTTATATTATATATATAGATATACATAAATATCCACGATCTGAAGGTTTTATTGGTAATCCTAGGGGAAAAAAATTCTTAAAGATTATTCTTTTATATAATTAATGGATGTTCAGATCTGAATACACTAAAGAATTGTCATTCGTTGCAGCTTCTTCATTACAAATTATACGAACCAATTTGGCCCTAGCTATTAATAATGATCTCGAAAAAGTTTTAGATACTCCATATGGTGGGGTACGTTTCTACATTCTCAGATCCATTATTAGCCATAGGTGCACCAAAAGTCTTTCATATGCCAATGCTGGGACAAAAGTAATAATTGAAATGAAATGAAGACCCCCACATGCCATGTTTACGGACAAACATGCATGCGTGAAAATGCAACATGATGGAGATGTATAAGGGGAATATGCCTTAGAAAGTGTCTGGAGTTTGCAATTTGTGTAGTTTAATATTTGAATTTTAAGGTTTGTATTTTTTATATCTATAGAGATACTGATATGAGCCAAAAAGCAAAGTTAAAGACACAAAAAATGCAAATTTTAAAAGTTCAAATATAATCTATTCAAATTGTAAAAAACAGACACTTGCTAAGCCTTTTTGTCCAGTGAAAAAGTAAAGTTGAAATAATACATTTATCGTACCCAATAGAAATTTTATAAAGTGTCTGTTTTGTTTATCTTATTCTAATTGTTTTAAAATCTTATTTTTATCATTTTTAAATAGAATGTTTATTAAGAAACAGACATTTTTACTCATAAATAGATCAAACAGACAAGATTCAGATCAGATATAAATAAGATACAGATGCACAACAGATATAGATGAAGATCAGACAATCCAAACAAAACCAAATTTAGAATTTAGAATTTGGAGTCTAAACACCAATATGGTACCATTTAAAGAGCTTGTTTTTTCCTACTTTTCATTACTTTGTTTTCTTTAAAAATAATTTTTTTATTTAAATAATAATAATGCTTAAATTTGACTTGAATTCAATTATCATATTAAATCAAACAATTTTAAATTTTTGAATTAATCAAGCCATTGAATCTTAAGCTCAACATGATAAATTATTTGAGTAGCACAAAGTTAGACTCAATTCAAATAAATATCAACCTAAAATTTTATTACTTACTGTTACGATCAATAGGGTTAAAGATTTGTGATAATCAATAACATAAACAATTAAATAAATAAATAAATAAGATAGAGAAAGAGAGAAAACATCAAAGATTTACATGGGAAAAACTCCAATAGGAGAAAAAAAAAAAACTCATCAGCAAGCGAAATAAAACAATCACTATTAAAAAAGAGTGTACAAAGGTGTAAGATTATAAAGGTTGCCTAATCTCTCAAATTCCCAAGCATTTCTTAATAGAAAAAATCTCTTTAAAATGTTTTTTAGTCTCTCTCTTATGAAAGCCTATGACTTAGATTTATATATATATATATATGTATATATATAAGTGACTTAGATACATATATCAATATATATATGAGTGAGGCAAAATTGCCAAAAATATCTTAACAAATCACCACCTTTTTGTCTCATAACCTTGAGTTGTAAATCCATCTAAAACACAACGTACCTAATAGGCGATAAACTCTCATAAATAAATAAAAAAAAAGAGCACAAATACAAAATAGTGATCAAAGCAACAAAGAAACAACGAGTCTTCACTTACCAAATAAGTTACCACGACCTATATCGATCTCTTCATTACAAAAGCCAAGTCTAGACATAAGCTAAACTTGTCACTTGGAAGCGTCTTTGTCAACATATCTACTGGATTATTGTGGGTGTTAATCTTCTTTACTTGAATATCACCTCGACACTCACAATATCCAAAATAAAATGGTAATGCACATCAATGTGCTTATTGTACTCATAATGCATGGAGCATTGGTGAGACGCATAGCACTTTTACTATCATAATATATAATAGTGCTATCACTTAAGAATCTAAACCCAGACGATAAACCCTTCAACCATAAAGCCTCCTTGACTGCTTTAATCACTACCATATATTCAGCCTTAGTAGTAGACTAAGCTGCAGTTAGTTGCAATTAGGCTTTCCTACTAATAGCATAGCTTCCTAGCGAGAAAGCATAACAAGTAAGAGATGTCTTTTATCTAAATCACTAACAAAATCTGAATCAACATATGATACATATCCCATCAAAGCACTGGCCTCCTGCTGGAATTCCACACTACATCTCTCAATTACTTTAGATATCTCAATATTCATTTTACATTGTGTTAATAAAGTTTATCAAGATTAGCCATATATAGGGTCATGACACTAATAACATATGCCAAATTAGGACAAGTACAAACCATTGCATATATTAAGCTGCCTACTACACTAAAGTATGTGACTTTAGTCATGTACTTGGATTTATCATCAAATTGTGGTGATGTAGCAACAAAAAGTTTTGAAATGAGTAGCTAAATATGTGGAGACTGGTTTAGAATCAAACATATTAAAATGCTCCAAGACCCTGTAAATATCATGTTGCTGTGACAAGCATAACTTTCCAAAATGGTTGTGTTGATAGATTTTCATGCCTAAAATCTTCCTAGTTGTCCCTAAGTCTTTCATATCAAATTCAAAACTGAGATGGGATTTAAGTTTGAAATGTCTGTCATGTCAAACATAGCAATTAACACGTCATCCACATATAACAGTAGATATGTGTAAGAACCATCGAAGAGATTTTGAAAATAAAGACAATGCTCCAAATAAAATCATCAACTTGCCTGTACCATTGCCTAGAAGATTACATAAGTCTATGTACGGATTTCTTAAGCAAATAAATGTGATCCTCCTTTGCTTCAACAATAAAATCTTCAGGTTGACTCATAACAATCTCTTCCTCCTAATCACCATGAAGAATGCAATCTTAACATCTATCTTCTCGAGTTTGAATTCTCTATGGCTGCAATTGACAATAGAGCATGAATAGTAGTATGCTTAACAACAGGTGGGAAAATATTAATATAATCTACTCCTTCTACCTTATTGTAGCCCTTAGCTATAAAGTGTGCTTTATAGCAAATGTTATCCAGATTTGCTCCTTTTATCTTCTTAGATACCCATATGGAGACAACAATCTTCTTACTAGTTGAAGGTGGTACAAGCTCCCATATACCATTCTTATAAAAGCGACTTCATCTCTTCCTACATAGTAATGAGCCATTTATTAGAGCTTGAGGCTTTAGTAGCGTGTCGATAGGGAATAGGATCACTACACTCTACCTCATTTGTAACACTAAGTGCATAATCCACCATATCATCAAACCTAGCTGGTGGTGTAATCTATCACCTTTGTCTATCCCTAGCTATCGAGGGTTTTTGAGATGTACCAGGAATATCTGTATTATCACCAATCTGACTTGAAGTCAAAAGCAAATTCTTAAGCAGTAGAGCGGTAGGGATAAGAAGCTCTACCTTTCCTGTACACCATCAAACTAACTTTGAATAATAGGCACTTAACACCAGACTGTGTGAAGGTAAACTCATCAAATT
Source organism: Combretum micranthum (assembly GCA_024138025.1). Classification (NCBI taxonomy): domain Eukaryota; kingdom Viridiplantae; phylum Streptophyta; class Magnoliopsida; order Myrtales; family Combretaceae; genus Combretum; species Combretum micranthum. The sequence goes on along the minus strand of JAMXBD010001824.1, from coordinate 44,945 downwards.
CTACATTTCTATTGATAATAATTTTCTTGGTCTTCGGGTTATCCAATCAATTAGCCTTTAACCACTATAGCATACCCAATAAAAATGCGTTTAACTAAGCATCAAGCTTACCAGCATTCCTTAAGCATATGTAGGAGAACCAAATATTTTTATAATCTGAATACTTTAGTGGATTACCAAACCATACTTTTTCAGGAGTCTTTCGCACCAAGTGTCAAATGAAGAGAACGATTAACAAGATGACAGACGATAGTAACAGCTTCAACCCAAAACTCCTGACTAAGATCAACATGAGACAAAATACACCTAGACTTTTCTAACAGTTTCTGTTCATCCTCTCTGTAACTCCATTCTTCTATTAGTATGGACAACATCCTATGACACAATTCCATTATAGGCACAAAATTGATTAAATTCGCTCTTAAAAATTTAAGACCTCTCTAATTAGAGCCTCTTAACACACTCTTGTTAGGGAAAAAGAAAAGGAGACACTAGGTTATTACAAGCACACGTGGAAGCAGAAGCTACAAGGTGGTTTTTAAACCAATTTATGCTCACTTAATCAATCATTATCTATTTAGCAATTATGCCCAATACAACAATTACAACAATAATAGTAAAGAAATAAGGAAGGAGAAGATTATAATGTGATATAACATGGAGTACAGCTTACCCCTTAGTTTCCACATCCACAAATTATCTCACTCAAAGGACTTCATACATTTATTCATTTCAAACAAGCCTCACAAAAAGGACTTCTCAACAATGCCTCAATTAAGAGGACTTCACCAATGCCTACACACGTGTAGGACTTCACTCAAGTACCTTAACACTTGGAGGACTTCACTAAAACACCCAAACAAACATGTGAATTATGCCTTACAATATTAGCTTGCTAATCTCATTATGGCACTAATAACTTAACAAAAACAAATCAATAGAGTATTTTCACATAATCTCTACCAATTTTAACTCTACTCTCTTTCATAAAAACACTCCAAATACTCTTTTATAATTTTTCAACCCTACTAACTATTGCCAATCAAAACAGTCACCAATAGTCGAATCAGGAAGTCTTTAATGGATAATTTTTTTGTAATGGTGAACCAGTTCAACTCCCCACCAACTTATAGGACCAAATCAAGCCCTCGCCACTTTTGATCATTTTTCCTTTGTTTCCAATTTGGACTGGCGATTCAGCACACTATTAAAGCTCCGACATGCTTTTGTATTTTGGCCATAACTTTCTCCTCCAGACTCCATTGAGGTGATTCAAGATGCTAGCTAAAGCTTAGAGAAATTCTACAAACTTTTATGTTTTGAGCTTTGAGAGATACTAAAAACATTAGGGTCTAAAATGTGCTTGAAACCACTTTAATAACAAGCAAAAAACAAATCACAAACATAAAAAAGCTTAAAACATATTACAAACAAGTTTTTGCTTATTAGATGTAGTTTAACTAAGTTGTAGAGTATTTACAATACATTTCTCAAAAAATATGTTGTAATTCCACATGGTTCAACACTTCTTATTTGCTGCTCAACCATACTCTTCCATTCTTTAAACATCTTGAAAGCATCTAATTTATTCTATAGAAATAGACCTAGAGTTTTCAAGAAAAAGTTATCAATGAAGGTGATAAAATACCTGACAAAACCCAAAAAGCAATTGAAGCTGTCCCCAATGATCTGAATGAATGTAGTCCAAAGATGCTTTGATTATATGTTTTGTTGTATCAACTGACATGCTTCTGCTTGCCAAATACAAATGCTCGCATAAATCCAAATTACCCAAATTCTCTAGTGGTAAACCTGTACTACATAAGTGGTATATCCCTGTCACTAACATATGGCCTAACCTCATATTCCATAAATTTATATTCTTAGACTTAGTAGAAACTACAACAAATCCAACAACTGTAGAACCTTGAAGAGCATATAAAGTACCATGCAACAAACCCTTCACTAAATGAGAGAACCATGAGAAATCCTTATAACACCATTTTTAACTTTACACCAACATCTAACTTTATCAAGGCTGCTAATAGAGATAAGACTCTTAGAAAAACCTGGAACATAGCAAACATTCATGAGCATTCTAACAACACCATTATGCATCTTCACATGATCTAAACCAATACCTTACACTTGGCAAAAGCTGGAATTGCTTATAGAGACTGTCCCACCATTAAAAGGTTTGAAATTGGTAATCCAATCTCTATTTGACATCATATGGTAAGAGCAACCAGAATCCAAAATCTACTATGATCCTAGTCATTTATCACCAACTAATACAAGCAACTAATCATCATGAATATTCATCTCCACAAAACCAGAATCAATCTCTTCATTAGATTTCACTTTCAACAGATTTCTTCTTGTTTTTTTATTTTGCAGTTTGAAATAATCCTTATTTATATGTCCCCTTTTCTTAGGATATCAGTAAAATTTTTCTTTACCCTTTGACTTAGAACAGGACTTGTTTCTATTACCTGAGTCTTTTCTACTTTACTCTTTTCCTTAAGACATCAAGGCACTATTCTCTAAGGAACCACTGGTTGAACTATGCTCATTATTAAGTTTAGCTTTGGTCAATAGGTTAGCTTTTGTTAATAGTGAAATATCAGCATTAATTAACCCACAGCCTACCACTGTCATACATGAGCCTTGAAGCCCATGAAATCATCTGCCTCGCCAGCCCAAGAGAGATCAAGCCCAACGGCACCTTGGTTTTTTACTTAGAAAGGAAGCTCGAGGTGTTACTTGCATCACTAATAGAAAGTATCAAGGGCGACCTCTTCATGAGATGATCCCTAATGACAATTCCTCGAGCACAACCATGAGCTATCTCTACAAGAGTAAGCTTGCTAACAAGCATCTCCAAGAATTCGCCTAAGCCTAGTAACCATGAAACATCGACGTCCCACCTCAAGACTGAGGGGGAGGTAGTATCAGCTCAGCGACACTCCCTACAACCATAGCTCTTCCAACTTGGTACCCCACTTCCGGTGTTAGGTCACCTATCAAGTAAAGATTCACCCTAATAGAAAAGATCTGGTAGACCCCATTTTGGTACGGCCATAAACTATAAATGACCCTTCCCTCTAGGGAGAAGGGGAGAACAGTTCTTTATCTTAAGTAAATATCTTTCAACAGAGTTTGGAAAAAGACCTACTGATTAACTTAGGCATCAGAGTGGCTACATTGAGTAACCCTTCGGCACAACTTTAATTGCTTTTCTGCGTTTATAGGGAGCTAATCTCTACTAGTGGAATTGGCTCATGTAACGACTTTCACATCATCAAACATGAGAATATTACAACCATATATCATGGTCTCACAAAACGTCTTATATAACTATGGTAGAGAACACATCAAAAGCAACCCTTGATCCTCATCCTCTACCTTAATGCTAATATTATTCAAATCATTTTTAGTGGTGTTGAACTCGACGATGTGCTCCTTGAGGGAAGCACCTTCTTGTATTCTAAGAATATAAAACATCTACTTCAAAATCAATCGATTTGCTAAAGATTTGGTTAAATACAAATTCTTCAATTTTGACCATAATTTAGCAACACTCTTCTCAGACAACAACTCTTGAGGACATTATTGGACAAACACAATTGAATAACGGACAATGCCTTCTCATCAATCTCAACCCACATATCATCCTCCATCGAATTTAGCTTCTTTTTCAAGCCTTTTTCAATCCATGTTGTACGAGTATGGCCAACATTCTCACACTTCATAAATTAAAATTTGAATTGCTATTGAACTTCTCAATACCGAATTTTGTTGATGCCATTGATTTTAGAATTGAATAAAAAACTAATCTTAAAATAGAAAACCCTAACATTGAACAACCCTTACTCCGATACTTATTTATTAGGATCAATAGGGTTAAGATTGATAATAATCAACAGCACAAAACAAGTAATTAAAAAAGATAGAGAAAGAGAAAATGACACAAGAGATTTACATTGGAAAAATTCCAATAGAAGTAAAAAAAAAAAAAAAAACCATGGGCAAATGAAAGAGAACCATCACTATTAAACAAGAATGTGCAAAAATGAGAGACAATAAAGATTGTCCAAAACAAATAGAAATGATCAAATTTAGGAAACTAGTTTTCTTAAAAGTAAATATTCATGGAGTCTTACAAAATAAAGAAATTCTAAAATTTTATTTTGTAAATATTGTCAACAGCATGCATATATCAAGCTCATAACCTGCCATTCATGATAGGAAATCATTAATATTGCATGTATAGTTGATCTATATTCTAGAAACATTACAAACATTTACAAAACTATTTTCGGAATTGGTTTTCGATACTAACTAGAACTGATCAGAACATTTCGTGACCCAAAAATTTTCAAAACTTGAAAATAATATTAGAATAAGATAGATCTTTTGAAGTAGATAGAAATCGATATATAATTTGCGAAACGCGGAGTTAAAATGACCAAGTTATGGCCGTTTTAATTCAGGACTTCCGCAAATGACGAGAATTACGAATTTACTAGTTTTGTTAAATAGTTTGGATTAGTTAAGTGATGAAATACTTATTAGGGTATTTCTTCCTTTTTAGGTGACTCCAAAACTGAAGATTCCCTACCACCGGATTACTATTACTAAAAGATCGGTCATCCAATGGCCGAGTGAGTGTTACTTCCAATTCCATTTATTATATGTGATTGTAATGATAGTTGCATTAGATATTAGGTAAAGATAAAATGGATATGCATGATGGGGATAAATGGGAGTTATGTATGGTTGTTGTTGATATGAGAATTTGAATATAAGAATATCGAAGCCGAGTGATTAACTATTGCTTGTATAGATGAATTAGGATTGACTGTCTGCGACTATTGATTGATCACTTAAAGAATTGGTATAATTGACTATTCAGAATTGAAAATAAATATGGACTCATTCATATCATAAATGGGGATGGAGCATTAGCATTGGTTGGTTGCCCATGATCCGAAACGGTGTAAAAGTTGGTTAATCGTGATCCATAAACGAATTAATGAGTTGGTTAATCATGATCCACAAACGAATTTATAAGATAGTTGATCGTGATCCTAAACGGCATATTTGAGTATACGCAGTATTCGTTAATCTGCTAACCCAAGATGGAGGGCTAAAGTCCATTCACATATGATTTCCGGGGTCATATAGTTGTTGATTCCATGTGTTTGATGCATATCACTTCTGGCTAATCACTAGCTTGTATATATGTTATGAATGTGATCTTGGAAGTTCTCACTCACTAAGCTAGTATAGCTTACGTCCCTACAGTTTTTATTTGTTGCAGCACGAGTTCATATGGCTTAGACAGAGGCAACCTACAGCTCAGGTACAGGAGTTAGGCGTTTCCTTTAGAAGTTGTATTCAATCTTGTTTAGACTTTCATAGGAAACCAAGAGACTCTGGATGACTATAAAAGACCTCTAAATGATATTCTTTTTGCGGGGGAATGCCCCTTAGATTTTGTAACTAATTATGTATGTGTTTGATTTATTTTCTAATGCTATTGAATGCTAAATTAAACTCTTTAACTCTATCGGTTCAAGTATTCTATTGCCGTAAAGGGACGCTTACATCCATACAAAACTCTCGAAGAACTAAAGTAGTAATTCGTGAGTCTTATATAGCATGTGATGGACTTACGTTTAAGGTACCCTATGGCAAGCAGTTGTGCATCAAACATGTGAGCAAGTAAAAACATATGGTTTTTCGGGAACCATATGTTGAATGATTTTGCGTCCTTCATCTAGGGTTAGGTATTCCAGTCACTTAGGATCAATCCTTTTTCAAATAAAATTTTTATAGATCATTCTGATTACTATTCTCCAATACAAAATATGGAGATTATACCAGCTACTACTTGCTAACACAAAACATATAGGTCGTACCGGCTACTACTTGCCAACACATATACTACCATTTATACCAACCAACACTATTATACCCTTGTCCCACCAAGTGTAAATAGTGAATGCAATGTGACTCATTACATGATATGTAACCTATTTATTAAATTCTTTCATGTAATTAAAATATCTTAGAATCAATCATAGAATTTACAGAAACATCAACATGGCAATATATTTATCAAACTTTTAATTAACAACAATTTACGCCTCGATATTTTATCATAATTTCAACAAACATTATAACACATATTTACTTTCCATTTTCATCTTGTCCTACTTCTAGTGCTTCTAAAATTACAAGCACATACATGAGTACAAAACTTAAGGAAGTAAACTCACTCGACCATGATGCAGAAAAACTCCTAATCAAAGTAATCTTCAGAATACGAGACTTCTCCTTCCTCATCACCTAAAAAAAAGAAATACCCGGAATGAGTATTTCGTGGAAGCTTTAATTAAACTTTATAATTCTATTATAAAATTCGTGGTAAAATTCAGATTACGAAAATTCCAATTTAAAAAAAGCCATAACTTACTCATTTTAACTCAAAATTTTTCATATAAGATGTCATTTTCTACCTCGAAAACATCTATCTATTTCAAATGTTATTTTTGGCATTTAAAGTTGTTTGGTTCAAAACGAGTCGGTATAGAATTGATCCAAAAATCCTAGCCCTTAAATTGTAAACTTTCAAAATTTTACTTCGTCCGAAAAGTCTATAACAAACACATAGATAGTTGTACAATTGAAAAATCCTTTTTATACTTACATATATATATATATATATAAACTCATACTATATGCATTATTCTAATTATCTTAGGAGTTCAACAAAGTGAAACTTGACAAATTTATTCTAAGTTATTGGAAAGAAAACTAAAAGCTTTGAGTTATATAAGTAGGTGATTTCTTATTATTTATTTTTCCTTAACTTTTAAAAGATAAATTAAATTCCAAAAATTCAGTCTTTCAAGTTATCTACTAACTTTTATTCTTAAGTGGTTTTTTATCTAGTGAGTTGATTTTAGCTAGACTTGAAAACTCTTTAGTAGTGCTTCACAAAATTAGCAAGATAATGAGCAAATCAGCACTACTCAACTCTCTTTCTCACAAAATAAAGCAAATTACATACAAAGACTTTGAGAGTATTACACTAATGTTTGATAGCAATTTATTAGCTCTTCTAACCACCTTCAGCTGCCTAAAGTCTCATATTCATAAGCTTCATAGAATGCGATCGTTGGTCCCTTTTTTTACTCTCTCTTTTGTGCTGCAATAAATGCTTCAACAACTAGTTGAAAAACAAAGCAGGTCCTAGACTTTCATAACCTGTCTACACTTTTTAGATATTCTCAAACCAAACAAGCATATTGCGCTTAAAAAGGTCCAGACCTACTCCTTTCCAACAAGTATAGACCTATTGTGCCAACCAACACAAAAACAATGTTAAGATGCTTTACACTGGTACAAACCACTTCAACTTAGTCCAAACCACTATGTAATATAATTATATCACATTACGCATAAGTTTTACTAATTAAGTCTGACTTAAATCTAACAAATGAGTAAATATGTCATGTATTTCCTCATCAAAATTTACATTGAACCTATTGGTTCAACAATAAGGATAAGCAACTTGATAGTCCGAAAGATGGAATGTAGAACTCATTAATGAAAGTCAAAATTCTATTAATAACAAACAACCTCTGAAATTCTATTTTTGTCGTTATTAAGATCACCACATTAGGATTGAGTTTGTTCATAAGGTCACTTAGATGCTAAACTATCAAGGAGGACCCCAATCCTAAACATTTCCAACTAATGAGAACCATGGCTCCCATGTAGCTAATTTTAGGTAGCCGCCACAACCATCACAAAAATGTTGTTATAAGGGAATGGTTACCTATATAATGTCCTTTTCTAAAGAATTTGTGGAATGAGAGTTGGTAGCATCTTTTCTAATTTTTGAGATATGTTTTCTTAGCCTTATACCTCATCTTGTTGGAGACTTTTTTTTGAGGTGAGGTAGATGACCTAGAGTTTATATCAAATTTCAACTTCTTAGAAGGCCTATAAGCGACTCATATAGTGGCCTTTAAATGGACTAAGCCTATAAGGCTAAAATAAGATGTGAGAGGATGAAAGTTCGGAATTTCATAAAGCATTGATAGTGGAATTTAGTAAGTGTTGGGTGAAGGTAGGAGTGGTAGATGGTGAGGTAGATGGTGTGTGCAATCTAGTTTGGTAGCTGTTTAAAGCGTTGGGTAGTAAATAGTTGTCAAAATCATGATTTTAGTATTTACTAAAATATATAAAATCAATAGAATCGTATAAAGTCATGCGAAATCAATAAAATCAAAATATATAGAATTATACAGCTAAATTTATAATTTGATCTGAATACTACACCTAAATAATTTGGGATCCATTTTAATTAGGAAAAAATTATAAACTCATGGATTTATATATTTGACTCACAATTTGACAATTCACAATGGCAAGTGTTGGTTTTCATAGGTTTTGTTACTTTAGTTTCATTTTATGAGAATATAGATATTGAGGAGTCAAAGGACAATTGAGGCTGGTTTGAGGTGTTGTGTGAGACATTTAGGATGGCTATTCGTGGTTTAGAAGCCATAACCATTTTTTCCCCTCATGTGTGGTAGGATGTAGATGTCAGCATAAACTGTAGAAGAAAAGCCAAAGAAGGTAGTGTCTCACCTGGTTTCCCCTTCTTGGGGCCATAACAAAGAGGGGGAGAGGAAAGCAAGTGACAACTCACTTGATGCCACCTCCGTTAAGGATGATTGAGTTGATGAAGAGTTTTAGGGACATCTTTCTCCATCATTCAAGGGTCTAATTGATGAGACTCTAAGCCATGATCCAAAATTTAGCTCATTTGTTTCAACATGGCATCCAGTAGTAGACTGGCCAAACCTGTCACATTTGAAGCATATTTCTAGGAGTTTCTTTTTGAAAAATATAAAGTATCTCTCATTTCTTTTTTCTTCTAACATAAAAAAAAAAAAAAAACCTTTTGACCGGATAACTCCATTTGATATTAACTCTTACTCTTAGGAAACATCTCATGGAACCAATTATGCTGATTGGTTAAACTTCTAAAACATCTCTAAGTCTCATGGCATTACTTTTAACATTTGATCAAGTTTCAACTCATGTATTTACACTCAAATTGGACATTTCTCAAGCAAAACATCTTCTATGTTTTGGTCAGCTTACTAGGAGTTTGACACTAGAAGTTTACCCACAAAAGTCTAAGGCACACCCTAATCATTTTCATCATTTGGAACTTATCACCAAAAGCTCCCAACTACAAATTAGATCTTGATAGTGTGATATCTCATATGCCATAAGGTCTCCATAATTTCTTAAAAAATAGAGGAACAAACTTTTTTGTAGACTTATTTAAGAATTTCGTAAACCAAAACTATGCTTTAGGATGTCGCCTCAGGTCCATGTGCATCAAGCTTAGTAATTAGTGAAGTGGTTTCTCATGCTGTATTGACATAATCATAGGTAAAAGTGGGTTTTGAGATGACCATCTACAAAGAAAAAAGCATGGTAGCTAAGATAACCAAGTTTGAAAGACAAGGAAGTTAATATGAACAAACAAAATGTAATACAAAATTAAGTAAAAACAAAGGAAACAGACATGGAAATAGTGTTGTGACAAGCAACAAAAGAACAAAGAATATTTAAGAAATAACACTCTTAACATGGGCAAAAGTAGAAGAGTAAAGAAGACAAACAGAAGAAGTTGAGAGTTAGACTAAGAATAGAAATGGGAAGAAAAATTTGAGAAGCAACAAGCTATTATTGACAAATTGGAGACTCAGGTGGCAAGTTTAGCAGAATTTGTATCATCTATGTTTTGACTTGTTAATTCAAATGAAGATTAGGAGAATATTAGTGATGGAAAGCAAAAGGAACCTGTCAACATCCCATTTTTGCCCCCTTTTTGAAAATAAAAAAGAATAATAATAAAAAAATAATAAAAAATCATAAAAATTATAAAAAAGGTAGAAAATACAATAAAAATTGAAAATTATAAAAAATAAATAAATTAGCTAAATTTAAAATAAAAAAATTACAAAATTGGAAAAGAATATAAAAATTTGAAAATTAAGAAATCTTAAAAAAAAATAATAATAATAAACCCCATCTTTAGTAAATAAGTTTTTAGAAGTTTAAAAAATCGAAAAAAGAAAGAGGAAGATCAAAACACACTTATTTACTTTAAATATGCTTTAAAACGAATTTATGTTGGCAATTTTGTAACTCCCGATCCTTCGAATCAATTCGTAACCAACGGCCATTAACGGCCGAATTCAAGTTTTGTAACGGCCATTAACGGTTGAATTCAAGTTTTGTAACCGACGGCCATTAACGGCCGAATTCAAGTTTTGTAACCGACGGCCATTAACGGCCGAATTCAAGTTTTGTAACCGACGGCTATTAACGGCCAAATTCAAGTTTGGTAACCGACTGCCATTAACGGCCGAATTCAAGTTTTGTAACGGCTACTAACGGCCGAATTCAAGTTTTGTAACGGCCATTAATGATCGTGATTCGTTTCACTTCCCCTCCAGCTCTATATAAACCACAACCCCGATCCTCCTCAAGACACAAGATCCAGATCTGAAAAAAAAAAATTCGAACAAGAGAGAGCATAGCAAGGGAAAATCCAAAAAAAAAATTCAAGAAAAAAAGAGAGAGAGAGACCAAGAGCAAGTTTTCATCAAATTATTTTCATAAATTGTCTATGAAAATAATTCAAGTTTTCATCAAATTATCTTCATAAATTTGCTATGAAGATAATCATTAAAGTTTGTTCAAATTATTTTCATAAATTGTCTATGAAAATAATTCAAGTTTTCATCAAATTATCTTCATAAATTTGCTATGAAGATAATAATCAAAAGTTTTCATCAAATTATCTTCATAAATTTGCTATGAAGATAATCATTAAGTTGTTCAAATTATTTTCATAAATTTGCTATGAAAATAATCCAAGTTTTCATCAAATTATTTTCATAAATTTGCTATGAAAATAATCAAGTTTTCATCAAATTATTTTCATAAATTTGTTATGAAAATAATAATAAAGTTTTCATCAAATTATTTTCATAAATTTGCTATGAAAATAATCCAAGTTTTCATCAAATTATATTCATAAATTAGCTATGAAAATAGTCATCCAAAAGTTTTCAATCAAAATATTTTCATATAGCATTAAATTAGCTATGAAAATATTCAATCAAGTTTAATCAACATTGATTTTTCATGTAGCATTAAATTAGCCATGAATTATCATAAAATGATTTTGAAGAAAGATGATTTGGACTTAGAAAAATTACATTTTCATGAAATGAAAATCAATTATTTAGATCATAGGATCATCAAAAATTGTTTTCACAAAAATTTAAAAATTTAATGAATTTAAAGTGAAAATAGTTCAAAAATATAAAATTGATCAACAAATTAAGTTCTTTTTTAAAGAACTACGTTTTGTCTGATCTCGATTAGCGAGTACGTAGGCACCTACGGGGCGACATTAAAAAATGAAAAAAAATTTTGTTTTTTTAATAATATTGTGAATAAGTATTTTGAAAATATAAGATGTTTTGTTGATATTCATATTCTAAAAAAAAATAGAAAAATGTGACTTATAAATATTTGTTTTGTTTCATAGTTTTTGAGTATGAAAATGATAAATTAAGTTTAAAATTCCAAAATGTGAACCATTTGGTTTTAATAGGTTAGCCCCCAATCCATGATATCTGGTTTTAAAAGTTTAGTTTTTAAATCAAATTTTCGCAGACATTGTAGCTAAATTAGGATCAACCGACCCATTGATCCTAGCTTTATTTTTTCCCGATTTACATCGGGTGGCGACTCTAAAAGTTTTCAAAAATTAAAATCTCTTTTAACCCCTAGTCAAGGATTCATGTTAAATGGGTTCGGGTTTAATGTGAATCGGATTAAGAGAAATGAACCAGATAATGAAAAATCCAGGCTCGACAGAACCTCATTCGAAAATCAAAGGAAAGATAAAGAGAAAGAGGAAAAAAGTTGTGTCCAATGAACCAACTCGACCACACTCCATACAAGCACAACTCTCTAGTCAGGTACAACAATCACCTCGGATGTCAAGTCAGCTTCCAAGCAGGGATTTATCCTATTAGAGAAGATTTGGTAGACCCATTCTAGTATGGCTCCAAAGACTATAAATATTCCTTTCCTTTAAGGGAAAGGGAAAGCCATTTTTTTCTTTAAGACAAGTAATTATCTTTTAAAGAAGAAAGGACCAATAAACGAAATTAAGCATTGAAGTGGCCATGCTGGGCACCCTTTGGTACACCTCTGACCGCCTTTTCTATGTTTACAAGAGCCTATCTGTACCGACGTATTCATCTCGCACAACATATGGCACCGCCTATGAGAATCGCCTCCCTTCTTTCTCCTTCGAGAAACCCCCTTTTCCTCCACAAAAACACTACTTAAATGCTAGCCTCCTTAGGGAAAAAAACTCATAATAAACAAAAGACAACTGCCACCACCATGCCAAGACCCCAGTGAAGTAAAAACCAGCTTGATCCAGCCACTTAACCGATATCAACCCTAGTAGACGACGAAGCCCATGGGCTGCTGCACCCTGAGTCAACCACCGCTACGAATGCCGCCTGTTCTTTAGAGCCAAGATGAATTTTGGAGCTCAAGAACTTATATCGGCAACTCGTGCATAAAACAAATGTTCTAATGCCCTCTTATAAGCTAGGATCACAGAATCAGAAGGGCTAAAGAACCTATACTTAGACGAGCAAGCTTCTAATTCATGGTGGAGTACATCCCCGACTTACCCACCAACTAAGCCTCAACATGAGTCATCTAGAAGGGACCACCGATGTGCTGCGATATCACTGTCGGCTAGCATATCCAACAAAGAACCATTCCATAGCATGAGATCGACATCAAACATGTATAGGAGACTTGCTATCTCCAAGAGCTCAGTAAGGCCTACCCATAGCACCTCATGGGAGCACACAACCTCCAACATCTAGCTTGAACTTCCCTAGGACATCGAATGGACAATGCGAAACACCCAAAACCTGGATGTACAAGCCCTGGCTTGACTCAAGCTCATGAGGACCATGCACAATTCCTCTAACCAAGGAGACCCAACCAAGTTCAAAAGAGGTCGTACCCTTGAAGAAATAAAAAACATGATGAAAAGGTTGTCAACCATCAAGGAAAGCTTTGAGGATGGATGCAAAGATAGTCCTAAGTAAAATACCCTTTGTGTTCAAAATCTAGTTCGAGGTATTGCCAACTAGAGCTTGACTCCTGAACTTGGACTCTTATGATGGAACTACTGACTCTGAGGATCACATCGCCCAGTTCCAATCCACTATGACGATACATAACTTCTCAGATGCAATTTGGTGCAAGACCTTTCCCACCACATTCAGGGGTGCAACTCAAGTTTGGTTCAACAAGCTTGGACCAAATATGATTAAGTCATTCAACCAATTTAGTGACATTTTTATGGTTCACTTCATGGTGAGCAAACCACTTGAAATGAACTTCTCGTATCTCTACACTATATGGTAAAGGCAGGATGAACCCGTAAGAGATTAATTATTGAGATTTAATAAAGCATGCCTAGAAGTGCCAAACCTGAATAAGGTTGTGGCCCTATAAGCCATCAAATAAGGAGTCCTCACATATAGCTTGTTCTTTAATTCAATCTCATAATGCCAGTTCACCACGTTGGAGCAAGTAAAAGAGAACGCACAGAAATACATTTAGCAAGAAGATACTAGGAATGAAAGGCATGAGGTTAAAGTAAACATTGAGCCCACTAGAGCTTAACCAAATTAGCATCAAGATAGGGGGTACCAAAAGGATCGTCACGACTTCAATAACCAAGCTAATATACACTCAAGTCACCGAGACAGTGACAATAAAGAGATCTTTCCGATGTACAACAAGTTTACGCCTTTGAAACTGCCTATACATGATGTATTTCTTAAAGTGAGGAAGCACGGTCTCCTACCACTGCCCCCTTCGATGAGACCCAGCTCAAAGTGAAAGGAATCAAAAGAATATTGTAAGTATTACCGCGATTATGGGCATGATATAAGGAATTGTTGGCAACTTAATAGTGCCATTAAAGACACCACACAACATAGTTGTCTTAAACAGTACATCAATCACAGCATCAAGCTTGAACCCGTCGCCTTAAAGCAAAAGACTGAAGAAAATAAGGAGTAAGGTAGTTGAGACAACTTAGACCCGGTTCAGCTAACTCGAGAAATCAACACCATCATAGGAGGACCCTTGACCTCAACCTGAATAGGGTTGCAATCAGAGCCGAGTAGGACAAGACAAGTGATAAGCCTTGAGCCCAAAAAAGCTAAGGTCAACACGACCATCTCCTTTAGCAACGAGGATTTCAAAGGGGTTCAAACTCCCTATCAAGATGACCTGGTCGTCTTAACCAGCATATCAGGCTAGAAAGTTAAGAGAGTACTAATCAACATAGGCAACAACACCGATATCCTTTTCAACCAAGCTTATAACCAGATGAAACATGAATTCTATGCCAAGTTGAGGTCGTACAACCACGAACTGTATGGGTTTGACAATTGACCTATTTACCCCTTGGGAATTATCACCTTACCCCTCAATATTAGCAATGAAGAGTGTTACGATAGCACTAGATCGACTTCCTCGTAGTCGACTATTAGTCTACATATAATGCCTTGCTAGGAAGAGCCATGCAGTCAATATTCGGCATGATCGTCTCACAACTCCATCTTAAAGCAAAATTCCTCACCCTAAATGTAATAAAGATATGTTGAGGAGACCAAGAATAGTCCAAAAAGCTATAACTTAAAGTGTTGAAGGAGATCACATGTGCATCATAGATACTAAACTAGACAATTGCTCCAAACAACAAGGCGAACCAACCGAGCTCACTTAAGAAGCTGCTTTTGGTGATAATCTCGAGCACACCATGAAATTGGGGACATCAATCTCCTAAATCCAAAGGGAGAGTTTGATCGCATTCTTGTGAGCCTCTAGATTCTACAATAGTTTTATAAATAGAACCTTATAGTCAAAAATAGAATCGGAACCTTAAAGTCAAACCACGTCAACCTTAAATCCTAGACTCGATTAGACAGTACTTAAAATCTTAAAATATAGGATAATTTAGAAAAATAGTATGAACTCGATTCATAAACCAAATATGGTGCATATACCCTAAAACGATCAGATTTTGCAAAACGTTGGTTGTTTCGAGCCTTTGCGAGATCAATTTCTATATTCGACCCCCGATATGCAAGATAAGGAAAAATTTACCGATAAACAATCTACAATTGAAATATATTAAGATATTCATAAAATATCATATATAATTTTATCGGGTCATACAAACATTAAATATAGCTTTTATACGCATATTTTTATCTCTATCAGCAATTTATTTGTCTTGTTTACTATTCATTTACCATTCAATATTATTCATACTAGTCTATTTTTTCTTAAACCTACACTTATATGCTTATATACCTATCTCTTACATTTTCTTTTCTCATAAAACTTTTATTACATTTTCTACTTAACTTTCTTTTTACTTTTTTTTTTTACTCTCTCTTCACTCCCTCTCTCTCTCTCTCCCTCTCCCTCTCTCTCTCTCTCTCTCTCCCCTCTCCCTCTCTCTCTCTCTCTCTCTCTCGCTCTTTCTCATGCTAAAACCACCCCTTTACACTCTCTCTCCATTTTTTTTCTTTTACAATTTTATTTCATACTTTAATTCCCTCCTCTTTTCTCTTTATAAATACCAATACACCCTTCATTCTTTTCATACTTTCCATTTACCATAACAAAACTCTACCAAATTTTTCTCTTAAACTTTCTCCACTTTTTTGGTCCCTCTTCTCTCCTTCCCAAATTGCCACCACCCCCTCCTCTCTTTGTCTTCCATTTTCTTTCATCCAACAATTCAGGTGAACACTCCAAACACTCTCCATAAATTATAATATGTAGCATATGTATGTGTTGTTCTTAGGAGTTTATAAAATAAATTCCAATTATGCTTCATGCTAGGAATAAAATTATACAAGGCAACATACAATGTCTACTAGCAACTTCATATTTTTCATAGATTGTTAATTAATCTAACTTTTCTATATGTTTGTCCATGTATATAAGTATGTATATTTTTTAGAGCCTAATGCTCACTAACCTAACTTTATTCATTTCATGCACTTATTTATTTCAAGTAAGTTGTTTATTATGCTATACTTTCATAAGACTAGTCCATTGAGACTGGAATATTTTAAGTCTCAGGGAGCTTTGATAAAAATCTGGAACTCCCATTTTCTTTCTTTTCATATTACTTTGATTTTAGTTATTATACTTGGTGACTAGATTAATTCTAGTCTCAGAAGCCTTGATTACAAGTTAAGACATATGTTATTTTAACAACTTTATGTTCTTGTTCATTTATGTCTAATTTTTTATGTTCTTGGTATAATTGCGTGCTCTTAATTTTGTTATTGTATTCATAATACTAATTTTTAGGCCCATACACATGTGCTTATGGTGATGCTGTTATTGTTTCAGAATAAGATTTTTCAAAACACAAATGTTGATGATTCCTTGTTATGTAAAAGATTTACTCAATTGCAATACAAGGAGAAAAACTTTTCATCAAGAATGAAAACTTAGAACAAGTCATTTACCTAGAGAAATTTAAGAAAATTTCTCTTAAATACCGAAACTTAAGAAAATTTCAGAGAAAATACAACTTACAATATTTTCATCATAAACACATAAAGTTCATGTTTTGAAAATAATGGGTTAAATGAAGTATTATTATAAGTATGAGATATTCAATGATTCAAACTAAATGTAAAACCATGATTTTAGTTAAGCCTCGTATTTACAAAAACCTAGGAATTAAGATTCTATTAAAAGTCCAAAAGATATTTTTCATAAACTTAACTTTTCTACTTTCTATGGAAATTGTTTTAACAAATAATATCACTAGGATTATGCATGTAATATGAGTTATTATTATATTTTTTTAGGTGGAAATATTTTATACTTGACTTAGAAAGTTCAAGTGAAGTAAAGATTTTAAAAATTAGAAACAACAAAGTTTGAACTTTTAGACGCAATTTATTCCGAAACATTTCAAGACTTAAATGATCTTAAATGTTAAAAATAACCCTAGAAATGGATATAGTATTTGAATTAGGTAGAAATCGACTACTTCTACATGAAAATTGGAGCTAAAATGAGAAAGTTACAGTGGTTTTAAGTTAGAAATTTAGTAATAGGAATATTAGAATGGAATTTTGAGATAAGTTTGGTACGAAATACTCATTCCGGATATTTCTTTTAGTTAGGTGATGAGGATCATGATCTACCTATTACCGAAGATTACTTTGACTAATAACGATCACCGTGGCTAAGTAAGTTTTTCCTTATGCTTTACGTATCCTTATATGTGCTTGTAAAATAGAGTACTAGATGATAGGAAAAGACAAAAATGGTTTGATTGTGGGATATCATGGGGATTATGAATGCGATTCATTATACTTGATCAATAAACATTAAATATCAGAACTTGAATGGTTGATTTATGTAATTTATATTCCATGTTTATGTTGATATGTGTGTGAATATTGATTGATCACCTGAAATGAGAATTAATTTCGGATTGGAAGGTTCCTTTTTATTAATTTATCATGCATGTCATCTAGTGAGTCACATTTGCATTTTACTACTACTCTCTGCGAAGATCGAAAAGATAAGATACCAAGTTACTTCATGAGGAACTAAAATGTTTAAGGAATACGGCCTCATGGGTTAGCCATGTGGGATCGATCACTTTAGGTAAGGAAACCCAATGACTAGTTGTATGGTTGATCGGAACCCCAAATCGCACATTCAATTTCAAGAATGTTAGACAAACCCATTCAAAACATTCCCCAACCCTTGACATGGAGTGTGTAATTCCATCTAAATATGATTTCCTACTAATCGCATGTACTTATTTGATCGTATGGATGTTGCATCTCATATGTTTGTTAACAAACTTGTTTATTATTATTTTGTTATGAGTACGTTTTGCATAGGGAATTATCTCACTAAGCTAATTGTGATTATATCTAAAAAAATTTTGCTATCTCAGATGCGTTTGTTTTTATATCCAAGGTCCCCTTTCACTCAGGTAAGACTTAGCTTTTAGAGAATCTTTGGAGGAATTCTACTTGAAAATCATATAATAGATTTTCTTTAAAATCTCTTAACATTATGTCCAGTTTGCTTTAGAAAAGACTATGATAGTTGTAGTGATGATTTTGGAGACTTTAGCAGGGGAATGCCCCTATATTGATGTAAGACTTTGAATCTTTAAGTTATGTAAGACTATGTTTAGCATCTTTTGTATGTCATTTTATTACTATCATCTGAACTGCATATTTCATTGATGTCTCTTATTGTTGTGAAAGTATGCCTTACATATGGTGTCAAAGTTTTGCATAACTAAGGAAAGCCATTCTTAAGCTTTAATATCTTACGTGTCACAATTAGGGTACCCCTTGGAGCATGATAGTTTTTGTAGGACAACAAAGACTTGTTCACATGGTCAGCCTTTGACATGCTAAGCATCAGCTCGAATGTGATCACCCATCAATTAAACATTAACAATTCTCAAAGGTGAGTCCGCAAAAAGATTAGGCATTTTGCCTAGAAAAGCATACTGCTGTCAAAGAAGAAGCTAAAAAGCTTCTCCGAGCTAGATTTATCAAAGAAGAAAAATACCCAACCTGGTTAGCCAATGTAATATTGGTTAAGAAGCCAATGGCAAGTAGTGGATTTATGTAGATTATACCAACCTGAACAAAGCATGCCTAAGATTGCTTCCTACTACCATAGATTGACCAATTGGTCAATAGCACTTCAGGACATGAACTATTGAGCTTCATGGATGCCTTCTCAGGGTATAATCGAATTAAGATGGATGATGCTGGTAAAGTTCACACCTCATTTATCATGACCTTCGACACGTACTGCTATAAAGTGATGCCATTTGGGCTACAAAATGCTAGGGCTACCTTCCAAAGGCTAGAAACCCCAAATTGGAAGAAACATGGGGATCCATGTCGATGACATGACTGTGAAAAGCAAAGAAGTGAAAAACCACCTCCAAGAGTCCTTCAACCATCTCCGTCTTCCATGCCGCATTATGAAGCCTTGTATGGAAAATGTTATAGATCTTCTTTGTTTTGGGATGATATCGAAAAGCTAGCGATCAGACTTGACCAGGTGCAGGATGTCATCAAGAAAGTGCAAATCATACAACAGAGAATGAAAGAGGCATAAAATAAGCAAAAAAATCTGGACAAATTTGAAGCGACGAGTGCTCGAGTTCAACATTGGAGATCATGTGTACCTAAAAGTGAATCTAATCAAAAGCATTCACAGAGTACGAGCTCAAGGGAAGTTAAACCAGAGGTATATTAGACCTTTTGAAGTACTCAAAAGAGTAGGAGACCTGGCTTACCGTTTAGCTCTGCTACCTAACCTGTTTGGCATACATAATGTATTTCATGTATCAATCCTACGGAAACGTGTACTGGATCTCGACCGAGTTATGGAATTAGAATATGCACAGCTAAAGGAGAATCTAACTTATGAAGAGCATCCAGTTCAAATCTTGGACCAAAAAGTTCAAAGGCTTAGAAATAAGGAGATCAAATATGTTAAACTCTTATAGAGGAACCATTCACATAAGGAAGAAACATGGTAAGCAAAGGATGAGATTCAACGAAGATATCTAAATCTGAAAAATTAGGTATACAAATCAAGTTTTGAGGAAAAAACTTTCTTTAGTGGGGGTAAGGGTAGGTAATTTATAAACCCCTAAATTTTTTGGTAATTATAAGTAAACCCTAGAATCGGAAGTTAAATCGAAAACCTTAAAGTCAACCTAGATTTACCTCAAAACTAGAGTGTCTAGATCTAACAATTCTGCATTTGAAATGTCACGCCCTTACAGGGTACCCTAATTGTAATAATACACTATGTAACTAACTGAGGCCTTTAGAAAGTTACATGCGTACTATACAACTAACATTCCCCATTTGAAGTGGACAATTAAACAGAATCGATAGTTGTTTTGAGTAAGAAAGAGATTGTGTATATATATATTAACCATAAAAGAACATAACAAACAAATCTAGCTCATTACAAAATACTATAACTATGGTCTTCAGGGTTTCCTCAGAACCTTTTTACAATAAAGTTTACAAAGAAAATAAAACTTAACTTATACTATTACAAAACAATAACTAAGTCTCTATTACACAAATGGTCTTCTTTCCAAAAGAGTTCATAAGTCTACTTTACCCCAACTCCCACACCTGAGCTTGGTTTCTGTCTTCTTGCTTATAACCTTGTGAATCAACAGTCTAAGAGAGCATGAGCGTATAAAACTCAATTAATAACAAAATCTTAACGCATATCTTTAGTGTCAAACAAGTTGTATTAGCAACAATATGCAATGCACTCATCAACCATATGTAGAAAACATGGTTCGAATAACCGAAATTAAAACCTATAGGGATTTGCGTCATCCCAGGAGGTTGAAGGATAAGTTTAGTAGTTCATGCCCATGAGAATCTCAAAACTAAAGAAGGAGGATTTTTTTTTTTCATTCTCTTTTGTCATTTTCAAATTCGCTTTCACATAAATACCTCTACTTCTCTTAGAACTTAAGCAATCCTACCAAGTATTAATACTCTAAAGCCAACTCCAACACAAACGACCTCCTTCAAAGCATGCTTAGTTTTTGTGAAGCTGACAACCCTATGATAACCTACAAGCCAACCTACTGGTCCTAACAAGCATTACCATAGAATTGAAATGTTAACATGTGACATGAGTACCTTGCTAATGCAGCATGATGTTATGAGATGCATGTCATATTAAATTTAGAAGCCGATAAACTTAATTTCATATTATCATGTTGTCACATCAATTCTAGACACTCCATAATACAATCTACAATTTAATGTCAAGCAAGTAGTTATCACTTTGATTATTAAGATTTACAATATTTCCCATCCCCATGCATTTGATTCCTTAAAATTGTGATTATACTAAATTCAACTATTCTATAATCACAAACAAAGTGATAGGATTCATGTTACTCACCTGTGCATTCTCTTTAATCATCATAATAGTCCAATGGGAAGTCAAAATCGTGATATAGGGTTCCTATAAGATAGGAAAACTTGTATTACTATCTACTTAACCAATATAAGAAGGATTAAACAAGATTCTAGAGCTAAAGGAGATAAAAAGGACATGTTACAAGTCCCACACCCCTACTTATGCCCCATAACAAGGGGCATAGGGCTAGGCACTTGAGGTCAGAAAGTTCTATGCCCCTTGTCACGCACCCATGGACAAGGGCATATCGACCTATATTACATAACAAAACTTACTATACCCACCCCACCCTACCCTACCCCCAGCGCCCCCAACCCCTTCCCCTCCCTCCATGCCCCATGGGAAATGAGCAGTGAAAAATACTTTTTCACTTCACATTTTTATACACTTTAACCAACTTTAGTTGTCTCATATCAATCCAACATACTCATGCATCATCATATAAGTCTTATACTCCCCATCCACTTCTTCATATCTTCTAACCTATTTCTATTCTCCATATCAACATAACCAACTAACAAACCGACCATTAAATTCAAGTTTTGAAACTTTAAAACCACTTCTCCATCAGTCTACTTCACATAACTTACAACCAAAACTTATAATCATCCAACATCAACCATTAACCAACAACCACATTAATTCTACAACTACTCAAACACACAAATAGCAAAGATAAAGCAAGAAATAACTTACTTAGACTTGCTTTAACTTGAAGATGGAGGCTTAACTTGTTGTTCTTAATGATTTAAAAGAAGAAAATAAAGTTGAAATGTGAAGTGTGTGACGGTGTAAGAAACATAGGTTTTGAGAAGATAAGGAAGAGGACAAAAATTAATGCCTCTTAATAAAGGATAATTATGTACATATAGATAAAATGATCCTTTAACTTTTGTGGCATTTAAAAGTGATTAAGTGTGTGTGTGCGCATAGAAATTATGGTGAGCTCAAGGACTATTTTTGCTGCCAAAAAGTTCAAAACAAACACCTTTTAATCCATTATATTTCTATAATATTAGAATTATCAATTATTCAAATCAAAACATAATTTAGTAACAATTTAGTTTATAATTCCTATTTGATGAAATAATTCCTTATAAGAATTTATATCAATATTGTTGGCCATTTGGAAATTAAGTTTACAAAACTCAATTTTCTTTAAGAATATAAAGAATACTTAATTAACAATTTCCTTAAATCAATTCCATTGATGATTTTAAACTTCTATTCTTACTAAATTGATTGTATAAAAATTATTATACTTAACTTTACTCAAATTTCATATACTATAACAAACTCATTCAAAAAATACATTAAATCTTTATTTCCTAATTCTATTTGTGAAAACCTGGGGATTCAATGAAATCCTAAAACAATAAAAATGGGTTAACCATGGATTATAGTCTGAAATATGTAATATAATCTAAAAAGATCATATTTGTAGAAAATTCATCAGTTTCAAAACCAAACGGGATTAGTTTCTAAAAACAGAGTCCTAACATGTGAAACAGTGAAAATATTCTAGCAACACATTAGGCTGGAAATTTAATGAGGAATCATAAAATATCAGTTTCAAAATTTTTTGGCTTTTGAAAATATCAAATATAGCCCTTTTACACACATTTTTCCTACTACTGATAATTTATTTGTTTAATTTACTATTCATTTATTTTTATTTTTTATTTCTACCTATTCTTACACTCTACACAGCTATCCCTTATTTTTTTTCCCATAAAACTTTATACATATCATTTCTGAAACATTACTTACTTTTATTTACAAAAATACAATTTTTTATCAACCCTCTCTCTCTCTCTCTCCCCAATTAATTTTCTTTTTCAATTTATTTTATTCACTCTTATTTCACTCCTTAAACTCTATAAATACCCCATCTCTATTCATTCTTTACACATTTCCATCTACACATAACAAAACTCTACTAAAATCATTCCACAAATTTCTCTCTTCCTCCCCTCTTATTGCCGTAACCAGCTCTCCCCTTTCCATTGTGTTTTCACAAAATTTTATTCCATTCATCTTCCACACTCCATCTTCAAGTTTAGGTAAACAATAAACCTTCTCTTATCTCCATTTTAACATAACATGAACACTTTGTGTATTCCAAAATCCCATGAGCATTATGCTAAGGAAGAAATCATGGAAACAACAACTTGTTCATGTTAATGTTCAACACTATGTTTATTTATGTTCTTGTTATGTTTTTATAATGATTGTGCTTCTAATCTAACTTCCTATATGTATTATGTAAATTATATGTATATATATATATATATGTATTTTTTTTAGTCCAAATCTTACTAATATAATATCTTATTATGCTCTTATCTTATTTCTTATCTATTGCTTACAATAAAACAAGACTAGTGATCTTCTAGTCTTAGACTTGTCTATTATCAAGTCAAAACATAGAGTGAGACTAGTCCATACTCAAAGTCCAGGGAGCCTCAAAATTTATCTAAGACTCCAAATTTCTTTCATTTTATATTCTTTCTCTTTCTTATTTGCTATATATTTTTTAGACTAGAAATATTCAAGTCTAGAGAAGCCTTGAAATGAATCTAAGACTTCCATGATTTTTCTTTCTT
Organism: Combretum micranthum; assembly: GCA_024138025.1. NCBI lineage: Eukaryota > Viridiplantae > Streptophyta > Magnoliopsida > Myrtales > Combretaceae > Combretum > Combretum micranthum. The sequence goes on along the minus strand of JAMXBD010001824.1, from coordinate 21,120 downwards.
CTTTTTCTTTTCCTTCTTTTTCATTTCTTATTTTTCTTTTATGGTGACTGAAATTTATTTAGTCCCGGAAAGTCTTGATAAGAAGCTAACACTTCCATATTCTTATCCTTATTTTTGCTCTTGGATTTTCTATCTTTATTATTTTATTATATAAGTTGTTTCTTAACATAAATAATATGATGACTTGCTTGCATGATCATCAAGTAATGTTGTTGCCATAGTAAAAGATTTTTAAAATGAAAATAGGCATTATGTTCCATTTTATGAAGTGAAACTAGGGCTTTCAAAATAAGTTTGCCATACTTAAAGAGGATTTGTCATGCCCCAAAGGGTACCCTAGACGTGGCAGTCACCACATACGGTATTAAAACTTAAGAATGACTTTCCGAAGTCATGCGAAAGCTTCAACTCCATATGTAAGGCGTCTATCACAACAATAGGAGACACCGATAGGATGTGTAGTTCGGGATAGTAAACACAACATATAGGAAATCTAGATAACCATCTAATTTTAACATTATAAGAATATAGTCCTTACATCTTCTTAGAGGCTTTTCCCTTATAAATCTCCAAACAATCATAATATCAGCTTAGTCTTTCACCCAAGGAAACAATACTAAAACCAAAAGATATTAAAGGATATTTAGCCAAAGATCTTCAAAGGATTTCCAGAAGCTCTCCAAAATATAATCCCACTCGAGTATATGAAGTCCTTTGGCATAAGAGAAATTGGTCATGTTACAACAAAAGTCTATCGGAGTATAAGCATAACTAGCTTAGTGAGAATATTCCTGAATTAACGTACTCGTATCAATGATTTCAAACAAGTTATTAAATAAGCATATGAATGCATCAAGCAAGTGAACAAGCAATACATATGATCTACCGGAAATCATATGTTTTGAATGAATTTGCCCCTCCATTCAGTGGTTAGTTGTTTCAGGCTCTTTAAAACCCATTTTTGAAATCCAACTTATGTTGTTTATTTTTGGCTCCTACTCGCCCATCCTGAAATAGTTCTTTCTGACTCCTATTCGCCCATCTTGCAAACTTATGGCTCTTATAAACCTTACTACTATACTCTTGTCCCATTGAGTATAGTAGCTAATGAAATGAAACTAACTACGTGATATGTATGAATCAATTAATATATATAACTTGAAATATGTAATTAAGGTACTTTAAAGCGATCATAGAATTGCAGACATTCTAGCATGGTAATAATAAAACACAATTTGATTTAACAACAATTCATGTCCCGATATTCTTAGTATTCTTTCAATCAATGTTATCATACAAAATTCATTTTTATCTTTTCCTACTTCTAGTGCCTCTAGCTACAAGCACAAACAAGTACGTAAAAGGTAGGAAATAAACCCACTCGGCCATCCTTGCTAGAAACTCTTTACTCGTAATGGTCCTCCGAATATGGATTCTCCCATACTTCATTACCTAAACGAAAGAAATACCTGAAATGAGTATTTCATGGAATCTCTTCTTGAACCTTCTAATTCTATTCTAGCATTTGCGTCAAAATTCGGACAAGAGGAAATTCCAACTTAAAACAGCCATAACTAGCTCATTTTAACTCGGAATTTTACATATAATATACTGTTTTCTACCTATTCGAAAAAATCTATCCATTTATAAGGTTATTTTTTCATAAACAGCCATTTGTGTTGCAAATTACTACAGTACAGAATAGTCACGAATTTCATAGTCCTCAAAATATGATTTTCCAAACTTCTTTTTACTCAAAAATCTTTAAGCAAAATATATGGATAGTTATATAGTTGAAAAATCCTTTGAACATATATTTATACTCATATCGTATGCATGATTTTTGTAGTGTTGTATCAACATTGATATTTCACAAACAATTTTGTCTTTAAGAGTTTTAAAAGATAAAACTTTTAAAAATAAATTGCTAGAAGGAAACTCAAAAATTCTTGAGTTGTTATAAGTGAGTGTTTTTCTAATTATAATTCCATTTCCTATCTTTTCAAAAGTAAATTAATTCCTAAAAATTTGGTTCTTTAAGTTATCTACCAACTTTATTTCTAGTGATTGAAAAATAGGCTTTTCAAAATTTTTCTTAAGTTGTTGGTATGGTCAAATATTTGGAGTTGTGTTAAATGTATGTTTTCCTCTCATTTTTATATCCTTTTTCTTCTTTAGAAATAAGTTTACCTTTAAAACTTTACTTTCTTAGCAAATTTTTTTTTCTAAGTTGGTTTCTAAAATAGTGAGTTGATTTTACCTTGATTTGAAAAACTTGTTTTATTCTTAATATTTATCAAGTGATGGAATAATTCTTTTAGATAAGTTTATAAGAAAAGCTTTCCTAATAAAGAATTGTCAATATTAGAACTTAGCAAAAAATTCATCTTAATTTTGAAAAGAGAGTAACAGTATAAAAATTAAGTTTTAAAGAAACTTCCTTAGTATGTGATTTTCGAAGTCTATAGTGAACCTATTTAAGTTTTATAAAAGATATGGTTAAGTTAAAATCTTAAGTTCAATGCTAAAAATTCTATCTTTATGGAGTATTTAGTTTTGATTTATAAAAGAAATGAGTTCCTTTCATTTGAAGAAATCTTGGGCACTAATACTTTAAAACTTATGATCAACTTGTCTAAGCTTTTGAAAAAAATTTATTAAAAAAAAATACTTAGACTTCTTGTTAAAAAATCCTTTGTTGAGAAATCTAGTTCACTTTTCATTGTTTAAGAAAGAACCCAGTTTTATTTTTATTTAAGACAACAATATTCTAATCATGCATGAATATGATTATGTAGCAATGAAAAAGTAAGAATAATATATAATAAGATAGAAAGAAATACTCATAAGCAAATAAACGTAATAATATGGTCAACCCTTCGGAACCTTAGCTTCATCAAGGTATCCTGATCATGTATTGGGAGCCTCAGCTTCATCAAGGCAACCCGGGACTAAGAATAAACTAGTCCCAAAAAGAAAAGAAAAGAAAAGAAAATGAAGAAAATCGTTTTGACTTGATAAGGACAAGTCTAAGACTAGAAATACTAGTCTTAATAAATTACTTGAAACAAGTAAATAAATAAATTGCAAGGCATGAATAAATAAATAAATGTTATGTTAGTAAGCTTATATGATCTAGGAAATATATATACATAAATATATTTACTAACATATAGAAGTTAGATTAAGATAATAACAATAACATAACAATAACAATAAAACAACATAATAGTAAAATAAGATTTGTTCATGAACAAGAACAAAATATGAACATAGTGTTGCTTCCATAACAATTATTTGTTTAGAAACACACATCATGGTCATGCTAAGTTGCATGACATGATAAAAAGATATAGGTAGGATTTTACCTAAGGTTTAACGGAGGATTTGAAAAGAGATGAATGGGTAATGTGTTTGTTATTTTTCTTGAAGAGTAGTAAATGGTAGAAAGTGTTTTGAGAGGGGATTGTTGGAGAGAGGATCTAAAAGGAGATTTTGGTAGAGTTTTGTTATGTAAAATGAGGTGTGAACGAATGAATGAGGGAGGAGATATTTATAGAATTTTGGAGTGACAATTAGATGTAATAAAATAAATTGAAAAAAAATATATTGAGAAAAGAGAGAGGGAGGGCTGGCAGGATCATGGGGGAGGAGAGAGAGTGTTTTGATTAAATTTTTTTTATTTTTGTAATGAAAAGAAGTAATGTGTAAGATATGATGTGAATAAAATTGTGTTGGAAATATAAAAGTGTAAGAGTAGATGTGTAGGTCGTAAGAAATAGGTCGTAAGAAAAAGTAGAGATAGTAAAATAGTAATAAATAGTAGAAATAGTACTATGAATAGTAGACTAGACAAATAAAATACTTGTAGTAATAAAAATATGCTTAAACGAGCTATTTTGATTTTAGTTACCGAAAATTGTGAAACTAATATTTTTGAAATCCTTGTATAATTACGAGTCTTTTAGTGTTATCGGAATATGTTTACCGTTCGGTGTTCTTGGGTATGGTTTTAGAAAACTGATCCCGTTCGGATCCGAAAGACACTAAATAGGCGAATATGATATTTTTATACTTCCTATATCATTATGAACTATTTGTCACGCCTAAAGGGTACCCTAAACGTAGCAGTCCACCACATATGGTATTAAAACTTAAGAATGACTTCCCAAAGTCATGCGAAAGTTTTCAACACCATACGTAAGGCGTCTATCACAACAATAGGAGACATCGGTGGGATGTATAGTTCGAGATAGTAAATACAGCATACAAGAATCTAAATAATCATCCAATTTATCATTGAGAGAATATAATCCTTACATCATCTTAGGGGTTTTCCCCTATTATTCTCCAAACAATCTTAATATAAACTTAATCTTTCTCACAACAAAACAATACTAACACCAAAAGATATTAAAAGATAATTAACTTAAGATCTTCAAAAGATTTCCAGAAGCTCCTCAAAACATGATCCCGCTCGGGTATATGTAGTCCTCGGGCATGAAAGATATTGGTCCTGATACAATAAATGTCACACCCCAAAGGGTACCCTAAACGTGGCAGTCTGCCACATATGGTATTAAAACTTAAGAATGACTTCCCGAAGTCATACGAAAGTTTCCAACACCAAATGTAAGGCGTCTATCACAACAACAGGAGACACCGATGGGATGCATAGTTCGAGTTAGTAAATATAGCATACAAGAATCTAAATAATCATCCAATTTATCATTAAGCAAATATAATCCTTACATAATCTTAGGGGTTTTTCCCTTATAATTTTCCAAACAATCATAATAACAACTTAATCTTTCTCACAACCAAATAATACTAAAACCATAAGACATTGAAGGATAATTAACCTAAGATCTTCAAAAGATTTCCAGAAGCTTTTCTAAAACATCATCTTTCCTAAGTATATGAAGTCTTCGAGCATAAAAGATATGGTCCTATTACAACAAAGGTCTATCTGAGTATAAGCATAACTAGCTTAGTGAGAATATTCCTAAATCAACGTACTTGTATAAATAATTTCAATCAAGTTATTAAACAAGCATATGAATGCATCAAGCAAGTGATTTAGCAATACATATGATCTACCGGAAATCATATGTTTGAATGGATTAACCTCTCCATTCAGGGTTAGGTGTTTCAGGCTCTTTAAAACTCATCTTAAAATCCAACTCGTGTGGTTTATTTCAGGCTCCTACTCGCCCATCATAAAATAGTTCTTTGAGGCTCCTAATCGCCTATCTCACAGATTTATGGCTCCTGCAAACCCTGCTATTATACTGTTATCTCATTGGGTATAGCAGCTCATGCAATGAAACTAACTACGTGTTATGCATGAATCAATTAATATAACTCATAGTATATGATCAGAGTAATTTAAAGGTGATCACAGAATTTGCACACACTCCAACAGAATAATAATAAAACATAAGTTAATTAACAATAATTCATGCCTCAGTATGCTTAGCATTCTTTAACCAATATTATCATACATAATTCATTTTTATCTTTTCCTACTTCTAGTGCTTCTAGCTACAAGCACAACCAAGTATGAAAAAGGTAGGAAATAAATTCACTTGGCCATGAGGATCTATCTTTCTTACGGATGAGTTGATTGGTAAATCCACTAATCAAAATAATCCTCCGGATATTAATACTTCTCCTCGGGATCACCTAATCAAGAAGAATAACCATAATGAGTATTTCTTGTTGATTATATGGTACATATCAAAACTTATGTTGTAAGATCATTAAAATTCGTATAGAAGGTAATTCCAACTTAAAATGGCCATAACTTAGTCATTTTCTGTGGCCATTTTAACTCGGAATTGCACAAATAATATACCATTTTCTACCTACTCGAAAAGATATATCCATTTCTAAGGTTATTTTTGCCATAAAAAGCCATTTGAGTTGGAAAAAAACTACGATACATAATAGTTACGAATTTATAGTTTACAAAATATGATTTTTCTAAACTTCACTTTACTCAAAAATTCTTAAGCAAAATATATGGATATATACATAGTTGAAAAATCATTTGAACTATATAGGCACTCATATTGTATGCATGATTTTTGTATGTTGTCTCAATATTGATATTTCATAAACAATTTGTCTTTGATGGTTTTAAAAGATAAAACTTTTGAGAATTTCTCCTTTTTGAATTGTTAAAAGGAAAAACAAAAATATATTTGAGTTTTTATGAGTGAGTGTTTTTCCTATTATAATTCATTTCCTATCTTTTCAAAAGTAAATTAATTCTTCAAAAATTTGATTCTTTAAGTTATCTACTAACTTTATTTCTAGTTATTGAAAATAAGCTTTTCAAAATATCCATTAAGTTTTTGATGTGGTTAAATATTTGAAGTTGCGTTAAATGTATGTTTTCTTCTTATTTTTATATCCTTTCTCTTCTTTAGAAAATAAGTGTCTTTTAAAACTTTACTTTCTTGGCAAATTTTATTTTTCTAAGTTGGTTTCGAAAATAATGAGTTGATTCTATCTTGGTTTGAAAAACTTTTTTTTATCTTAATATTTGCTAAATGGTAGAATAATTCCCTTAGAAGTTATAAGAAAAGCTTTCTTAATAAAGAATTGTTATCATTAGAACTTAACAAAAATTTCATTTTAATTTTGAAAAGAGAATTACAACATATAAAAATTAAGTTTTGAAGAGGTTTTCTTAGTATGTGATTTTCAAAGTCTATAATGAACTTATTTAAGTCTTATAAAAGATATGGTTGAGTTAAAATCCTTCAATGCTAAAATTTCTTCCATGGGGTATTTAGTTTTGATTTAGAAAAGAAATGAGTTCCTTTTATTATTTTGAAGAAATCTACATTACTACTTCTTCTAGAATTCATGATTAGCTTATCTTTTGAAAAGAGTTTGTTAAAAAGAAAAGTTAAATCTTTTTGTTGACAATTCCTTTTGTTAAGAATCTAGTTTACTTTTCTTTATTTAAGAAAGAACCCATTTTATTTTTATTTAAGACAACAACATTCTTAATCATGCATGAATATGATTATGTAGCAATATGTAAAAGTAAAGATAATACATAATAAGATAGAAAGAAATACTTATAAGTAAATAAACATAATAAAATAGTCAAGCATTGAGAACCTTAGCTTTATCAAGGTATCCCGATCATGTATTGGGAGTCTTTGTAATCCCCTTGATTTTTCATAACTAGATTATAATAAATATTATAAATAAAATGTAGAATCATGAAAGAACTATAATAAAAATATCAGAAATCACTCCAAATTTTTCGCAACTTAAATTTTAAGTATAAACAAATTAGAATAAAGAATATTTATCACTAAGACTTTAAAAGTTCATGATATTCGAAATAAAGAATAAAGAAACTATTTAATATTTAAGAACCTAAGTTTTAATATTCGAAATATATTAATACCTTCAAGTTAAATAATTATGAGTCTATCGAAACTAAAATTTTGATCTAATTTAGTAACTTATAATTAGTAAAAAGAACCAAGTAACAAATATAAAATTAAATTAAATTTCTAATCTATTAAAAACTCTAGAATAAATTTATAAATAGAAATGAATTCATATGTTATTTCAAATCTTATAAATTTATAATAAAGTCAAATTAAGGGCAATATAATTATTAATTTATCAAAATACCACTAAACAAAACTTTTGAACAGATACAATATAATTTATGATAGCAGGTATAAAAACTAAAAAGTAAAAGCATTAGATTAAAGATTCTATATATACTATCGTATTCAGAATATTTAATATCGTTAGTATGTAAATTTTTATCCAAAAATATTATCAAATCAGTATTCATCATACGTGTCATTTAAATCCACAAAATTAAATTTTTTTCAACAATTTATATTTTTTCTCACTCCTTACATATTTATTGGTTATAAATTTATCATCTTCTTTTTGTTTTTATATTTCCATACATCCTAACTCACTTGCATTTTTTTCTTTGTTTTGTTTTGTTTCGTATTACGTACTTGGTTTGTTTTGAATTTGAATCCTCCGACGCGATAAAGTTCCAACAAAAAGCGAAAATTCAGACACATATATACAAATCTTTAATAGAAATTATTATGAAAATTTATGTGTATACCATAGTGTTCAGAATATTTAATAACGCGAATATGGAACTTTTCATTCAAAAATATTACTGAATCAGTATTTAACATACGTATCACTTAAACCCAAAAATTGATTTTTTTCACAAGTTTATATTTTTCCTCACTCCTTACATAGTTGTTGTTATAAATTCATCATCTTCTCTTTATTTTTGTATTTCTATATACCCCATCTTTTTGCATTTTTTTAATTTCCATTTGCACGTTCCACAATTCTCCTTAAAATTCTGGAGAACTTTCGCATGCAACTACACAGCCAAAACCATCCTATTTTGCTCCAAATTGATCTCTTTAAAGTCAATAATATACACACATCCTCCACACATATTTGGCCAGTTGTATGCCTCATTTAATGAAGCAAATTGGCAAGTGGAAGAGATAGCTTTCGGTGGAAAATTTGCATCCGAAGTCATCTTATTCTTTCTCCTTCCTTCCTTCTATATATATGTATTCATGCATAATAATGGACAAGCACACAAGGCTCATTAATCTCCCAAATATCCAGTTCAAACCAGCATCAAAACCATAGCCATAATTCCAAAATTCGAACCCAACTCCTACCACCATTAAAGCACACTCACAAGCTCGGTTTCAAATTCTCCAAGGTAAGTTAAGCTACTTTAATTTGTTATTTGTTAAAAACTTTGGTTTAAACTAACTCTAATGATCTTAGGATCATAATACAACCAAAACAAGCTTCAAATCACATCCAAACAGCCCCAACAAGGTAAGATCCGAAAAATCTTTAGTTATACCATTTTTATCCGAAAATTATAGATTTAGGATGAGTTTTGATGTTTTTAGTTGTTATATGTGTAGAAATATCATGTATAAGTGCTTGGAATGATTTAGAATGAATTTGGACATGTAAAATACACAAAATAAGCTTTGAACCAAGCTTGAAGATGATGAATAGTACCCCTGGTACTGTTCACGTGAATAGTAACCGAATTTTGCAGAAAAAATTAAAAAAACATATATAATTTTTTTCCCTTTCTGGTTAGTTGAATAATTATTAATAATATATATTTATTAATTTTGAAGTGAAAATTATTTTTAATAATTTTTTTAGAATTATTTTTATTAATATATAGTTATTTAAATATATGTGTATGTAAATACTTTAGCATTATAAATGATGTAAAAAATATAATTTTATTAATTATGATTAGATAAAGTAATTAATATCATTTTATTTATTAATTCTGGATTATTATTATTTTTAATTAATTTTTAATATTAGTTTTATTAGTATAAGCTAATTAAGAAATAGATTGTATGTATATGTATTAGTAATGCAAAAAGTGCTAAAAACTAATATTATTATTTATTATGAATTTTATTATAAAATTAGTAATTAAAAAAAAGAATAATTGCAATACTAAAAAAAAAGGAAACGATAAAGTGTGTAAATGTAATTTAGCAACTCCTAAAATTATTGAAAAATATCACTTACAATATTATTATTAATATATTGTACAAATAAAAATAAATTATAAATATTCTAAACAATTATCTAGAATAAATATATAAGAATGGAAAATTTAATAAGATTAAAATTATGAATCATGTGATTTCTAATAACAAAATAAATACATAAAGTAGATTAAGAGGAACACTACAAGATTAAATGATAGGAAATAAATATTAGATACTATAAATTAAAGAACGGTCTAAAATTGATAATAACATAATAAGGAAATATCAGTTTATTGAGAATGAGTTCTATGACTACTCAATAAAAATATTTAATATCAAAAAGATCAAGAGAAACAAGATGAAAATAAATAATTAGTAAAAGAATTTGTTGCTATAACCGGTCAAGCTAAGGGACGATATAAAATGATAACAATAATAGTAATAAACTACTTAGTACGAACTCCATAATTATCCGATAAAAATAAAATATAAAATATTCTAAGATCAAGAAAAGTAAAATGAAAATAAATAATAAGTAGTAAATATTCTTTACTATAAAAAGGACCAATACATGTAATAGAAATTAAATTAAATATTAAGATAGGACACTTAGACAATCATAGAAGTTCAATTGTGTTAATAAGTATTTTGTTTTAATAAGTAACAGTGAATCATAAATATGAATAGAGCTAATATAGAATTATTCTACTAAGTAAAATCATATTAAGTTGATTAAGCTAATTAAAGTAAATATAGTAATAGAATTAGGAGATTAGTTTCAATCAATTCAACTTAGATTAATATACTAGGTAAAACCATAAAAAGAAAGGAGTACGTAATTTCTAAAATATGTTTAAATTAGAATTAGTGTAACTTATAGTATAAGTTATACCATAATTAATATGGTGAATATGTTGTTTCAATTATCTTATTTTCGAAACTAATAAAGAATAGATTAGTTGAATATTAAATATCTGTTATTTCATTTTCATAGGAAAAATAGATCAATTCTCGAATTTCAGTAGCTTATACAACAATTTAGCGAGGACCATAGGTGAGGGAATTCTAATGATCTACTATTTGCTTGTGATTGCTACTGTTTGCTGTTATGTTGATTGTATTGCTTGTATGTGGAATGACTGATTGATGTGAGTGCTATCATCTGCATGATCACTTGAATAAATGGATAAAGATAATAATTCGACTAAACTAATTGGATATACTCATTGCATGTGCTTGATCCTTGTAGGAAATGTCCTGAATTTGAGATCAAAAGTATTTTGAAATGTATTTTTAAAGAAATCTGACTTGGAATATTCAGGTTGCTTTTATATCTTTTGAAAAGGACGAATCTATACTAAAAGAGTTTATGAGATAAACATGGGCATTTTGAGTATTGTTGTGACAGTGGATGTTGCCTAAGTCGGGGTCCACTGGTCACGTGGCGATAGATGTTACCTGAGTTGGGGTCTATCTGCTGGATTCACCTTTATAGGTGATGGTTAGTATTGGCGCAGATGTTACCTGAGTCGGGGTCTACTTGCTGATTCACCATAGATTGGTGATGGTTAGTAAAAATCGCCATTAAATTGGTATATATATATATATATATATATATAAATATTAACCAGCGCAATCATATGAACACGTTGGGGAATATTTGTTGTTACCAATGGCGGTTAAGCATTGGGTAAGTCTGGATGGACGCTACCACCGGACAGCCTCGTGCGAGTAAGACGAGGTGTCCCATGCGGGTAATATGGGAGACAACTGAAATGTAGACAGGTAAATCTACATCGTCTATGGATCCGGACTCCCATAGATGTGCTGCTTGCATTCATCACGTATGCATTCATATTGTGTGTAGATAGATTTGCATGAATACATAATTAATGTTTGATAACTTACGTGACCAATAGTAGCGAGGAATGAACTCACTGAGCCTATGGTTTTGCTCACTCCCAATAGTTTCTGTGCAGGTATAACGCTAATTGGGACTAGGATAGGGATGTGTGAAGAGTGCTCCTCCATTAGTCTATAGCGAAGTTAGATATATAAGTGGCACTGAACTTAAAATGTAAAATTTGTAATTTTTATAAATAAATGAGACTTTATATTTTAAGGTAGAACTCAATTTCATTATTTGGTAGGGGATACCGATTCTCTGCGATCTTGGTAGAAATTGGAAAATCGGATTCCATCGTTGAAATCCAGTAATATAATATATCCAATATATAATTGATACTGATAAATAAAGTCTTGTACACTCTGACTTACAAGACAGCTCTCATATTATGGGTGCACACGTGGTATGATAGCTTTAGATCAATCCTACTAGGCCCCTTTTGAGGCATGACAGTCTTAGCTTCATCAAGGCAACCTGTGACTAAGAATAGACTAGTCCCAAAATAAAAGAAAAGAAAAAAAATTGTTTTGACTTGATATGGACAAGTCTAAGACTAGAAAGACTAGTCTTAATAAATTGCATAAAACAAGTAAATAAATAAATTGTAAGACATAAAAATAAATAAATAACAAATGAGCTTATATGCTCTAAATAAATATATATACATAGTATACATAATACTATATAAGTTAGATTAGAGCAAAAATAATAGTAATAACAACAACATAATGTAAAATACATGAACAACAAAACAAAACAAAACATGAACATATTATTGCTTTTTTAACTCATATGAGTCTAAGAAACATATACTAAGCTCATGCTAAGTGTATGAACATGATAAAGAATATAGTAGGATTTTTACCTAAGGTTTAATGAAAGGTTTGAAAAGAGATGAATGGGTTTTGTATTTGTTATTTTCTTCTTGAAGTATAGTGAATGGTAGAGAGTATTTTGAGAGAGATTTGTTGGAGAGAGGTTTTGAGAGGAAATTTTGGTAGAGTTTTGTTATGTAAAATAGATGTGTAAAAGAATAAAGGAAGAAGGGGGTATTTATAGAATTTTTGGAGTGAATTTTTTATGTAATAAAATAAATTAAAAAGAAAATAATATAGAGAAAGAGAGAGGGAGGCTGGCGCATATGGAGAAGGAAGAGAGAGGGTTTTGATTAATTTTTGTATTTTTGTAATGAAAAGAAGTAATGTGTAAGGTTTGATGTGAATAAAGTTGTATTGGAAATAAAAAAGTAAGAAAATGTATGTAGGTAGTAAGAAATAGGTGTAAGAAAAAGTAGAGATAGTGAAATAGTAATGAATAGTAGGAATTGTACTATGAATAGTAGACTAGACATATAAAATACCGTGAATAATAAAAATACGCATAAACAAGCTATATCTGTTATTTTAGTTACTGAAAAATTCTAAAATTGATATTTTTGAAATCCTTATTTAATTACGAGTCTTTTGGTGTTATTGGAATATTTTTATTATTCCGAGCTCTGGAACACGCTTTTCGAGAACTAATCCCGTTTGAGTCCAAAGGACAATCGAAATTCACGAATTTGATATTTTTATGTTACCCTATATTATTACGAACTATTATAAGCCATTAACTTAATTTTTTTTTCTAGGGTTTGAGAACGCGGGATTGCCGGAGTTGAAATTATTTTATTGTCTTGATGTTTGTTGACTTTTGAAATTCCGGTTTGACTAGGGTTAGGGTTTAATCCAACTTTACCCTAGAAATTGAGGGGTTTATGTTAGGGATTGGATAGGTGGATCTTCTCATGTTCGCATTTTCGAATTGAATGATTATTGAACTTTCTATTTTTGTTTTTGAAGATTCTCTTATAAAATCCCGTGATAGAAATTAATTAAGGTTCGGTTTCAACTTGGGTCAGACTTTAGGGTTTCAATTAGGTATTCCAAAACCATTCTCGAAAAATTCAGGGGTTTACACTATTATAAGCCATTAACTCAATTCAGTTTTCTAGGGTTTGAGAGCATGGGTTTGTCGAAGTTGAAACTGTTAGATTGTCTTAATCTTTGTTGACTTTTGAAACCCTGGTTTGACTAGGGTTAGGGTTTAATCCAACTTTACCCTAGAAATTGAAGGGTTTACATTAAGGATCGGATAGATGGACCTTCTCATGCTCAGATTTTTTAATCGAATGATTATTGAATTTTCTATTTTTGTTTTTGAAGATTTTCTTATGAAATCCTATGATCAAAATTGTTTAAGGTTCGGTTTCAACTTGGGTCAGTCTTTAGGGTTTCGATTCGATATTCCAAAACCATTCTAAAAAAATTCGAGGGTTTACAGGATTTTTCCTTAAAGATAAAGATAAATGGCTAGTCACACTTTCTCTAAAAATTAAATGTTGGCAAGGCTTTGTTATGCAAAATTTTCTTAAACTATATTTAGGCATATTAATATTTTGTTAAGAACCAAGAACAAGTAAATTTTTCATAAGCTAGTTTAGAACAATCCAACATAAGATGAAATAAATATTCAACATAGGAAAACTCAAGTTTATAGAGTACGGAATCATTTTATGAATTCAATAAAATATAGAAATAGTACTCTTAGTAATTATATAGTTACATTCACGATAAACTAAAATTTGTAACTATCTTTTCTCAAGAAAAGAGGCTTTTCTGACAAAACTTAACTTTTCAATCTCTAAATCAAATTGTTTTACAAAAAATCATTCTTAAAGCAACATTACTAAATTCACGCATATGATGTAAGCTAATATAAGTATCAAGTGATTTTCAAATAAATAAATTCTTTGTGCTTGCTATAGAATTTTCGGATGATGTAAAATTTTAGAAAAAATGAAATTTTGTGGGTTGGAACCTTAAAGTCCAAATTTGTAAGGCCCTATTCTAAGACCTAAATGACCTTAACTATAATAAGTAACCTTAGAAATAGATAGATCATTTCAAATAGATCGAAAACAACTACTTATATGAGAAATTCTGAGTTAAAATAAGTAAGTTATGGCTATTTTAAGTTAAAATTTCTGCAATCCAAATTTTACCGCGAATTGGAAGATAGAATTAGAAAATTTTGGTAGAAATTCTATTGAATACTCATTTTTGGTATTTTTCCTGTTTATGTGACTCAGGAGATGATACTTGCTATCCAGAGGACTATTTGATTAGGGGTGCTTCACAAAGAAATGATCGAGTGAGTTTACTTCCTTAAATTTTTGTACTCATGAATGTTCTTGTAAATTAGTACACTAGAGATTGGGAAAGAAAAAAATGAATATGCATGATAATATTGGTTGAAAGAATACTAAGAATATCGAAACCTAAGTTGATGATGATCATATGGATGAGTTATTACCACGTTAAAGTATTTGCAAATTGTATGATCACCTTTAAGACATTTTAATTTCATGCTAAGAACTTAATAAATTGATTCATGCATATCACGTAGCGAGTCTCATTGCATTCGCTATTATACATTTGGTGAGACAAGTGGTAATAGTGATGGTTGGCATGACTGATAGCATCTGCATGTGACAAGTAGTAGCCGGTAAGACCTACAAAGTAGGGAGTAGTAGCCGACAAGACCTATAAATTTTTTATGATGAGTGGTAGCCAATAAGATTTACAAAATTTATTTGCGAAAGATTAGTCGTAATCGGTCAAAAATACCTAGTCTCGAATGAAAGACATAAATTCATTCAACATATAGTTCCTGGAAAACTATATGTCTTGCTTGCTTACATGTTTGATGCATATCATATGTTTATTTAATTATAACTTATTTGATATTCTTGTTTCGAGTACGTTAGCCCAGGAATATTCTCACTAAGCTCGTTAAGCTTGCACCCCTATAGGTTTTTGCTTTCATAGGAACATTTGCTTCTCTATCGAAGGTCTCCATACATCCGAGTAGGATATCTTTTGAAATTTTTGGGGGAAATCCAATCATGGACCTTGGATCGGAATTCCTTTAAAATATTTTGATGACAGTTAATTTATTTATGGAAGACTAAGTTATATTAAGATCCTTTGAGAATTTAATGGGGGAATGCCCCTATATTGATGTAAAAGAATTTACATCTTTATATTTTGTGAGTAAATGCTTATTTAGATTCTTGTATGCTTTACTTTACTTTCTCAAACTACACTTCCCACTGATGTCTCCTAGTTTTATATTGTACGCCTTACATATGATACTGAGACTTACATGATTAAAGTAGTCATTTTAAGTCTTAGTATCGTATGTAGCAGACTGCCGCATTTAGGGTACTCTTTGAGCCGTGACAGGCATTAGAGTTCCCCTTAGGCTTGTCTCTAACTAGTATCACAAGTAAAATGAATAAGATTCCAATCTTCCTCCACCGTTGCAATAGGGAAAAAAACAATATAAAAAAAAAAGATGATATTTAATGTACTAAATGACATCGAAAAACCTAAAATGAAAGGCTTCAAATAAAATAAAAATAAAGGTTTTAAGGGAAAAAAATCCTCAAGAGCTAATATAATAATGATCCTAAGGAAATTTTTAGTATTATATTTTCTCTTTGGAGCAAAGCACTATGATTTCAGCTTTTGCATGTCTAAATCTTTCAAGAGAAATCAAGGCTCAATTAGATCAAAACTATATTAAATGTATCTATTTAGAAATTTTAAAGAAGGCTTTACTAATTATAACAGCTCATACTTGCTGATTTTGGTTATTACTTGATTTGTTCAACTAAAAATTAAAGGGTTTATTGCCATAAATGGTACCTAAACTTAGGTTAAATATGTGTATTTAAAATTTGAAATTAACCAATTTAATACGTGAAAGAACTTTTTGTACATATCAATAGTACTTCCATCAAATTGGCTAATACGGTCAACCTACATGGTGTTTTTAACCAATATAATAGAAGGTACTATTATCATTTACAAAATATTCTCTTAGATACTAAATTGATCAATATCAAAATTATGGTATTAAATTAATCAATTTTAAAGTGTAGATACCTAATTGCATATTTTATCAAATGTAGTTATCATTTACAATATTTATCTAAAATTAAAATAAAAAAGCAAAACAAAAACGGAAAAAATAATAAAAAGTAATATTGAAGGGTTTATTGAGAACCCTTTTTCCTTGTGAGGATAAAATTGCATGTACATGATGTCTTCATCAATATTAATATAAAATGTAATATATTAATGAAAAGATAAATGTCATATTGTACTTAAACTTTGATAAAATATGTAATTAGATATATGGATTTTGAAATTGATCGATTTAGTACCGAACTTTAAAATAAATCAACTTCGTACCAAAGGCAATGTTTCATGTATGTCACCAGTACCTTCATCCTATAAGTTAAAAATGTCATATAGGCAATTTCAGCCAATTTGATCGGGATATTATTAGCGTGCATAAAAAGTTCTTTCAGGTACTAAATTGATCGATTTCAAAATTCATATACCTAATTGCATATTTTTCCAAAGTTTAGGTACCATTTATAATATTAACTCATTATTGAAATAACAAATAAACTTTCCAATATATAAACATTTTGAGTTGGAAATGACTAATAGGATCAGAAATATTCTATCTTGCTTTTCTCTTATCCTAAAAGAAATGCTTTAAGATAAAATATAAGTAAACTGTAAAGACATCTCACTCTAATGACCCGAGAAAATCTTGTTATGAGAATTGTTTTTCTATTAATCAACTACTTTATTTGCCACCTACATCTTTTTTTCGTTTTTACTAAATTACCAAATGATATATTATAAGTAATTTTATCTATTTCAATATCAGTAAATACATCACATATGGTACAGCATTAATGTTCAGTACTAAATAAAAATAATGAAGCTTTTCTTCTTTCTTTTTTTCACAACTTTAAGTTGAATAATTAGACATTAATATTAAAACTAATGTGAACATTTAGCCTTATCATATAGAGTATCCACTCCTACTTTATTTGGTTTATTAAAGTCCATTTGAGTATTAAATGCTAAGGATAAATTTTGACTATAAATTTTTTAGAATTTGATTCATAAATCTTTTTTAGAATATGCTTTCATAAGATAAAGTACAATATCAGGTTTCTATACATTATACCTACCTTAGACAATGACATATACTCCCTATACATATTATATATAGTACAAGTTCAAGGTATCTAATACTTATCCTATTAAAAATTATTAAATAACATAAATGAATAAAATAATAAATTGCAATGCTCCTATATGTGGGTAATTAAAAAAAGTGCCTAATCCCATTTTTGAGACTCCCTAAAAGGTTACCTAACTACCTAAAATGTCATCGCAGCATTGATTTCTATGTTGTCTTCTTCTCTTTCCCTTTTTCTTCTTCATTTCATAAACTCGAATGTAATCTACTATAATATTTCTAACTGCTATGGCACATCATCTTTTTTAAGTGTAAATATTCTAACTACTATATCCATTGTTTTTATTATGAAGAAATCATAATTTTATGGATAATATTTTCAAAGAAAGGATATTAATGACAGGGATAGAAAATAAATCATTAAATAAAAATTTTTGTGTGGGGCACTTGAATTGGTATTTATTATTTTCTATAATAACAATTCATATTAAATATTTAGCAGTACGATTATGATTGGGTATGAATACGAGCTATTAAATGACTAACGGGATGATAAAACTTTTCAAAAGCTTAATAAAAACGACATGTACTTCACTTAAAAAAAAATTGTCTAACCTTGAGGATAAAAGAATTTCTCCAATAAGCAAAACTCATTTGAGTAACAAGTCCAAAAAAATCCCATATAAGGATGATATAATCCCAACTAAAGATGACGAATAAAAAAAAAAGTAAAAATAACATAATTATAAAGAAAAGAAAGAAAAAACTTATTCAAAATGTTACTAAAGAACCATTGCCTCAATCTTTTTAAGTTCACTAAATCTGTTAAAGCAAACTTATAGTGATGGATTATAATGGATCCACAACCAAGAAAATTGAACAAATATATCCATTGAGAATTTTTGTTTTTAAAAAGTAAAAATTTGTGATTATTGAAATTATGGTATTATATTTACAGTTTAGAGTGGTGAAATAAGGTAAAATGATTATAAGGAAGCACTGCATGGCCGCACTTTCCATATAGAATTGGTGAGAAAAAATGTGAAACAAATTTAAAACCCTAAACTATTTTAATATTTTAAATTATTAGATAATTAATCATAAATGCTGTGAATACTTATGCATAGACATGTCCATGAGTTGGGACCCTATTCGATTATTAAGAAAGAGAACCTAATATCACATTAAGTCCATGCCGGCTCATTCACATTATAGAACCCTAATAGATCTTTGAATCGTATCTTGTCAAATGCTATGGGGTTTGAATCACTTGTTTAAGTGATTCCTTCAAGCTTTGATGGTTAATCCTAATTACAAAATGTACCCCCAACAAATATTGTCTTCATTTCCTTATAGCTTTAACCCATGCATGAAGTTTTTGAATGTATGTTGATGCTTTCATCATGTGTATTGGAAACTTTTTACTAAAGAAAGCAATTGATTTCTCCTCTTACAACAATACTACACTTGTACCAGTTCCTAAGGCATCCATTTCACGCACAATTGCTTATGAAAATATAGAAGTTGTAATAAATGTATCGAACACACGCTTGTTTCAATTCATGAAAAGATTTCTTAGCCCCATCCAATCAAACAAAAGTATCCTTCTTGAGAGTTGAAACAATATTGGACTACCCTTTAATGAATCTCCTATAACATCCTAAAAGTCCCAAGAATGTCCTAATTTGTTCTAATAATGGAGGTATTGGCCCATTAGCCTCTATTGTTGTAGGTTCCAATCCTATAAATCCTTTCAAAACAATGTGGCCCAAGTACTCACCAAAAGCACATTTTGGCATTTTAAATAAAAAGTATTGTCCAATAATATTTGGAATACTATAGTCAAATGTGCAGCATGAGATTCCACCGACTCACTACATACCAAAATATCATTAAAAAAATCAATCATAAACTTCCCCCAAATGCCGCTTAAAAACACTATTTATTATTGATAAAAAAATGTGGCTAGGGCATAGCTTAAACCAAAAGGAATCACTAAGAATTTATAGTAGCCTTCATGAGTTCTAAAAGCCGTCCTATAGATGTCCTCATTGGCCATCTGTATTTAATGATGGCCCAATCCAAGGTCAAGTTTAAAAAAAAATTGATGCTTGCCTCAATTCATCTAATAACTCATCAATAGTGGGTATAGGAAATTCAGCTTTAATAATAACTTGATTCAAGGCTCCATAGTCTATACAAAAATGCCAAGAACAATCCTTCTTTTTAACTAAAAGCATGCGTAAAGTAAAAAAGCTTATGCTATTTTGAAAAGTACCTCAATGAATCATTTCTCTCACTTACTTCTCTATCTCCCCCCTTTTGAAGATAAGGGTACTTGTAAGATCATACATTAAATGGCAAGGCACTTAGCTTCAAAGGTATACTATGTTCAATAAATCTCATCCGTGGCAATGATGATGGTGTCTTTAAAACAGTAAAGAATCTACTCAATAGTGAATCCAAGTCAGTATTGTTGGTAGCACTCACTATCTCATCCTCACATGTCTAAGTGACCAAATGGAACAATGATGCTATGACATCAGCTTGAATCATTCTTGTCAATTGATAATGAGAAATAGGTTGTAACCTTTGTTGTTAAGTATTCTCCATCAACATTGCATGTTTCCCTATCTAGTAAATGCCATACATAACTAATTATAATCAATTTTAATAAGCCTCTACTCTTTCAACCATTGCACCCTGAAGACTACATCAGCACCTTGAATTAGTAGCACATAAAACGTGACTACAAATGTATGCCCTAAATTGAAATATTCACATTGTTGCATTACCTTTCACGCTTCAACGTCTATCTATTCCCTATCGTCACATTAAAAGTAGAGGTCTATGTAATAGGAAGACATAAATATTTTCGCAATCCTACTTCGAATGAAATTTTGTGTGCTTCATAAGTCAACTAGTACATTTAATGATGTATTACAAATTATGCTTGAAATCTCAAGGTCTACGGCATTGATTTACTTGACAAAGAATGATAACTAATAGTGCAACTATCCTAGTCTTCAAGCACTTCAGGTATGTCTTCCACCACTTCATCAATAAAATCATTCAAATCATCCATAATGTTTAATAAAATAATCTTAAATTTGGAATGCAATGATGACTCTCTTGTATCAGAATTTGGTCTTGATTGTGGTATTTAAGCTTGACTCTATTATTGTTCAAATTGTTGTTGCTAATTGCAAAACATTCTAAGAATGCTTCTTAAAGTGTTGTTGCTAACGCTAAATAGCTAAAAACATCAGACGCCATTAATGCATGAGCATTTCTTGTCTCATATGCCATTAAAAACAAGCTAGAGCACCAAATTGTTAAGAAAGAGAGAGCAAATCACGTTAAACGTGGCTCACTTACTCAATAGTCCAAACCCACTCATTCACACTATAGAAACCTAGTAGATCCCTTAATCATTACTTGTTGAATGCCTAAGCTAAGTAACACTCTTTCCCTCTTTCTACCTCTCTCGTGTTTATTTCCTAATTAGGGTTTGTTCTAACTATTACTATTTTC